>CAUYQG010267489.1:0-35320 GCA_963574415.1 Tarsius wallacei
ATGAGGTCTCGCCAAGTTGCCCAGGTGGGTCTCAAACCCACAGGCTCAGGCAATCCTCTCACCTCGGCCTCCCAAAGTGCTGGAATTACAAGCTGAGCCACGAGCCTGGCCTGTCATGGAATCTTTACTGATCCATCAACAAATGGATTCACAATATGACCAAATTCCAGCCCTTCCCTTTCCTGGTTCCTTTCTCCAGTTGAGGAATTTCAAGGATATAGAATCTATTAAATACTTTGAAGAAAAAGGCAATCTGAATAGTAGCAAATCAGCTTGAGCTGCTTTTTAACTAGTGGTAAGATTTTCATCTCTTGGGACACATCACATGACCAAATCCCAAGCCAAACCACTCGTTATCACCTCCACCACTGCCACCCAAATCCAAGTCCCAGCATGTTTTCCCTGATCTACCAGGCATAGCCTCCAGACCCCTTCTAACTTTTACACAGTAGCCAACGGGGATATTTTTAAAACAGAGATCAGACTCTGCCACACCCTGAGAACCTTCCAGTGGCATCCCTTAGGCACTTAGAATGAAAGCCAGAGCCTTACCGATGTCTACAGGGACCTAGATTCCCCGGCCCCTGCCTCTCTTTCCTGACAACACCTCCTACTGTTCTCCCAGGCTTTTTCTGCTGTTCCTTGACCGCCAATAGACCCCGACCTCCAGCCTTTTGCACCTGAGGGCTCCTAGCCCTGTCCAAGGGCTTTGATCAAATGTTGCCTCATCAGAGAAGCCATACCTGAATATCCTACTTAACATAGCACCACTCACACACCTGCCAGAGTCATCTCCCTTGTCTAAGTACCACAGCTGCCTCATTTTATAATCTGTGGAAGAAAAGGCATACATTTCCTTCCAAATGAAACCTGAACAAAACAAATACTGTTTGTAGGCTATTTACTTTGAAGTTAGACACAAGATAAGCACATACACACAGCTTTTTTAAAAAATACACCACATGGCCGGGCTCGGTGGCTCAACCTGTCATCCCAGCACTTTGGGAGGCCGCGACGAGTGGATTGCCTGAGCCCACGGGTTCGAGACCAGCCTGGGCAACTTGGCGAGACCTCATTTGTCCAATAAATCAAAAGTTAGCCGGGCGTGGTAGCGTGCGCCTATAGTTTCAGCTACTTGGAAGGCTGAGGTGGAAGGATCACTGAAGCCCAGCAGGTTGAGGCTACAAGTGGCCGGAAGCATGCCACTGCACTCCAGTCTGAGCAACAGAGTGAGACTCCAACTCAAAAATAAATAAATAGATAGATAAATAAATAAATAAACAAACCATATGGTTTTGTGTATGGTATTCATCATTTGAAATTTAAAAGTATTGAAGGAAGTGCAATGTGTACAAGAAAGTCTGTGACAGTAGTTCCACATATAATAGGAAAAAAATAATGGAAATAACCTAAATGCCCAAGAATAGGGAAGTAAATTAAGAATATATATGTTGGCCAGGCGTGTTGGCTCATGCCTGTCATCCCAGCACTTTGGGAGGCAGAAGCAAGAGGATCACCTGAGCCCAGAGGTTCAAGAACAGCCTGGTCTATTTGACCAGACCTCATCTCTACAATAAATCAAAATGCCACATGTGGTGATGTGCGCCTGTAGTTCCAGCTATTTGGAAGGCTGAGGTGGAAGGATCGCCTGAGCCCAGTGGGATGAGGCTGTGGTGATCATGAGCGTACAATTGCACTCCAGCCTGGGCAAGAGAGACTCCAACTGAAAAAATAAGAGAGTTCTTAGGCAGGGCATGGTGGCTCATGCCTATAATTCCAGCACTTTGGGAGACCCAAGTGAGAGGATTGCCTGAGCCCACAGGTTCGAGACCAGCCCAGGCAACTTGGCGAGATCTCATCTCTACAATAAATCAAAAAATTAGTTGGGCATGGTAGCACGTGCCTGTGGTTCTAGCTACTTGGAAGGCTGAGGCAGAAGGATCGCCTGAGCACAGCAGGTCAAAGTTGCAGCGGCCATGAGTGTCCTACTATACTCCAGCCTGGACACAGAGTGAGACTCCAACTTAAAAAAAAAAGAGTTATCTGTATTATTCTTTCAAAAAGTTAAGAGGGCAAATACCTTGTTTAAACTACTGGTGATTCAAGAGTTCAACAGTCGGGCTCAGTGGCTCACACCTGTAATCCCAGCACTTTGGGAGGCCAAGGTGAGAGGACTGCCTAAACCCATGGGTTTGAGACCAGTTGAGCAACTTGGCGGGACCTCATCTCTACAATAATTCAAAAAATTAGCGCGTGCCTGTGGTTCCAGCTATTTGGAAGGCTGAGACGGAAGAATCATCTGAGCCCAGCAAGTCGAGACTACAGTGGCTATGAGTGTGCCACTGCACTCCAGACTGGGTGACAGAGTAAGACTCCTACTCGAAAAAAAAAGAGAGAGAGAGATGCTAAAAAACATAATGCAACCGTATAAATAATAATAATAATTGAGCACACAGACGCAGAAAAGTGTTTTTTAAGGAGAGGTTAAGATTTTCTAATTCCAGCAACAAAGTAGTCTAACCTTTACAGTGCACAAATATCTCCTAACCACGCAGCACATGCCTGACCATCCTGACAAATAGGGATTCAACTGCAAACAAGCCTAGTCCCTGCACTTTCAGAGCCCACAGGGCATCCAAGGCCATCGACACATGCATGCAACTGCAGAGTCATGTGATGAGAGATGTTGGGGAGGCCCAGGAGCCAGCGAGGGCACCCGGGCATGGCCCTGCCTGAGGAAGGCCTTCCAATAAAATGATGCCTCAGTTGAGACCTGAAGAACAAACAGCAGAAAATGAGAAAGGAAGAGGGCTGAGCAGGTACGAATCAGAGGTATTTGGGGTGAGAGGTAAGAGAAGAGATGAAACAGAACCACAGAAAACCTATGACTTTAAAAAACTCAAGTGACTCCTATATCTGATAGCAGGATTTTTGGTAAAATGTATTTGGTATAAAATATGCTACTAAATAAAAGCCTACAGTGATACTCTACCAACCACTCAGACTTCTCAAGCCCATTTGTCCAGCAGTCAAATGACCAAATACGATAGTGGCAGAAGGCAATTTTTTTTTTTTTTTGAGTTGGAGTCTCCCTCCATCGCCCAGGCTGGAGTGCCATAGCACACTCACAGCCCCCAGCGTCGACCTGCTAGGCTCCGGCAATCCTTCCGCCTCAGCCTTCCAAGTAGCCGGAACTATAGGCGCACACTACCACGTCCAGCTAATTTTTGATTTATCATAGAGATGAGAGCTCATCAAGTTACTCGGGCTGGTCTCGAATCCGCGGGCTCAGGCAATCCACTCATTTCAGCCTCCCAAAGTGCTGGGATTACAGGTTGAGCCATCGAGCCTGGCCAGGACTCAATTTCACACACCCAAGTATGCACACACCTCTTCACCAAGACCAACCAGCGCCCTTCTCATATCTGGAACCCACAGTCCCAGGACTTAGCTTCCAAGCTCTGGCTGCCTGCTTCTTTATAGACTTTCCCCCTTCCAGGACCCACAGAAACTGCCCAGCACTCCACGTCTGTCCTCTTGGCTCCACCTCACTGTTTCTCCCTGTTCCTCCCCACAGACTCAGTACTCCAGCCAGGCTCTCTGCGTTTGACCCTGTGCATACATACCACACTCATTCTTGCCTCAGGCTGACTCCTGCCTGGACTATCCTAACCTGCTCTCCAAGTCCCCTATTCAAACAGCACCCACTCAAGACGCCACTCTCAGCTTCTTTTCTTTCTTTGTAATTTTTTTTCCACCCTGACTGATGGAGAAGGATCCACTCTTAGAGTCTTAATGAACCTTTAGTCAATTTCTTTAATCCACAAAAATCTCTAGCTAACCTGTAACTGAGCTATATTTGTTATGCAAAACAGTTAAGTATTTGGTTATGCAACACATTTGTTCTAGAAATCTCTAAATGTTATATCTTTACAAAGCTTATCTCCTAAGTTGTGAGGCCAAATGTAATAACTTTTATTTCTTTTATATCCCAATTACATCAACATTGCACTTGGAAAACACACCTCCAATACCTGTTAGCTGGCTAACAGGTCCTGGGCAGAAAGGTGACCCAGGAGGCATTCAGCACCACTGGTTTTCTCTCGAACTATAGGTTCATGCACCAAGACTAGGACTGGACTTGTGTTCTCCTTTGGGATAAGAAACAACACATATAATGATAATGCAAGACAGTTAAAGGAGACCACCTCCAAAACAAAATTAAATAAATAAAAGAAAAAAAACATTTATTCCCAACATGGGTAAACTCCACCATACTGCAAGTCTCCCCAGCACCTTCTATATTATCTAGGTCATAATACACATAAATAATGAATCTATTTGACAAATGAATGAATTTAATGCCAGTACAAGAAAAATGAAGGTGAAGGTGATGCCTATGACTAACAGCTTAGAGAGTAATTAATAAAGCTCCAAGCTGATCCCTGTGAGAGTTAAGAAATGCTAATGAATTATTTTTAGACAGTTTTTCAAACCCTCCATACAGAGATAAAATAAGTAAGCCATTTTCCGGGAAGAAAAAAGGTCAGCCTCGACCTGCTGGGTTCCAGTGATCCTTCCGCCTCAGCCTTCCAAGTAGCTGAACTACAGGTGTGCGCTACCACGCCCAGCTAATTTTTGATTTATTGTAGAGATGAGTTGCCCAGGCGGGTCTCGAACCCACGGACTCAGGCAATCCACTCACCTCAGCCTCCCAAAGCGCGGGATTACAGGCTGAGCCACCAAGCCCGGCTAGGCTTTACTTTTTTAGGGAGGAAGGAAGGTTAGCAAATGAGACTGAACTGAAAAACCAAATATTATGTCCCCTTTATTTGGAAAGAACTCTTTTTCCAAAGAAAGGGCTCAGGAAAAAAGTGAAAGTTATTTTCATGTACTGTCTGAGGAAATATTTTTAAACTCAAAAAAACATATAGGGAGGCATTCTGAATCCAGGAGAATACAGGGTTAGGGTGCCCAACCTCTTACAAGAAGAGATTTACTTTCCATTCCCTAGACACCATTAGTGGCCACATATCCACAATCACGTAGCTGCCTGAAGGTGGCTGGTCAAGAACCACATTGTTGATAAGCAAGACTTATTGTTGTTGTTGTTGCCTCTGTAAGTGCTATGCAAATGCCCAGGGTGTATACACACTCTTGACTCTCTGGGCTGTTGGACATGATGTTTCTACTATTATTACACTTCTTTTCACACTATACTTTGGTAAATTTTTTTTTTCTTTTTCATATCTGTTTCTCTGTTTTGGTCATGAGCTCCATAAGGGCAGGGACACGTCTTACTCATCTTTTTGTCTCCCTGGTGTCTAGCAAAGTACCCTGCAAAAGACACTAAAAAGAAATTATTGCCAAACGAATGGACAAGCCCAAAATATCACTCAGATAATCCCTTATTAACAGCCAGCTACCCAGGGAAAAAGAGAAAGACAAGAGTAAGCCTCCTGTAAGGAGGCTACTAAAACTACACACCATTTCTATGATACTCATGTTTCACTTATTAATCACCTGATCTCTCCTTTTAGAATAAGTTTTACTTTTCATAATTAGTATAAGTACATGGACCGTATGAATTCTTCTAAAAGTTTTTTTTCAAATTAAACACACAACTCCTGAGCAACCACATCATAGGACATCAGTTTCAAACACATAACTCTGTAAGTCAAGCAAAATAGAAAATATGAAAACAAGAAAACCTGTCAGAGGCCAGTTAAGGACAAATAAAATACATCATCACTAAAAACACAGAACAATCATCTCCAGAATTTATCACCAACAGAACAGGCCGGGCTCAGTGGCTCAGCCTGTAATCCCAGCACTTTGGGAGGCCGAGGCGAGTGGATTGCTTGAGCCTGCCGGTTCAAGACCCACCCAGGCAACTTGGCAAGACTTCATCTCTACAATAAATCAAAAATTAGCCAGGCGTGGTAGCGCGTGCCTGTAATTCCAGCTACTTGGAAAGCTGAGGTGGAAAGATCGCCGGAGCCCAGCAGGCTGAGGCTGCGGTGGCCAGGGGCGTGCTACTGCACTCCAGTCTGGGCGACAGAGTGAGACTCCAACTCAAAAAAAAAGAACAAAGGAAGCTTCACAAAGAAAGATAAATTAGAAGAGTGTCTGCGCAGGGTGCAGTGGCTCACACCTGTAATCCCAGCACTTTGGGAGGTGGAGTCCAGAGGACTGCCTGAGTCTAGGAATTCGAGAACAGTCTGGGTAATTTAGCGAGACTTCATATCTACAATAAATTAAAAAATTAGCTGGGCATGGTGGTACACACCTGTAGTTCCCACTACTTGGAAGGCTGAGGTGGAAGGATCACCTGAGCCCAGCTAGTCGAGGCTGCGGTGGCTGTGAGCATGCCACTGCACTCCAGCCTGGGCAACAGAGTGAGACTTCGACTCAGAAAAAAAAAAAAAAGAGTGCCTGCAAGATGCCATGGCTCATGCCTATAAATCCCAGAGCTTTAGGAGGCCAAGGCAGGAGAATTGAATGCCTGAGACCAGGAGTTTGAGACCAGCCTAGCCTTGTCAAAACAGTCTCAAAAAAAAAAATGGAGGCAGGCATGGTGGCACACACCCATAGTCCCAGCTACTCAGGAAGCTGAGGCAAAGGATGGCTAGAGTCCAGGAGTTTGAGGCTACAGTGAGCTATGATCCCACCACTGTACTCCAGCCTAGGTGACAAACAGCACAAGATCCTGTCTATTAAAAAAAAAAAAGAGTGCCTTCTTCACTTAATGAAGCCCAAGTTTTATTTTCCTGTAACCCATTAAATTTATAATTGAAAGAGTACCATGTATATAATTTTTCTACACATATAAAAACAAACATCAGTTCAGTAATTCACATCAAAAACCAGGTAATCACAAATATAGGCAGTTTACTTGCTCTGAAATATACTATGTATCTGGCTAATTTCATAGTCATCAATATTCTTACAGAATCCTCTTATAACAGCCACTCAAACAGAACATTTCAAATACTGATTACTAATTCAACGTAATACACACAGCAGGTCTTCTGTCCAGAACTATATCAAAGCCACATTTCCCTCTCCATAACTCCATGAGCAGGAGGCTAAAGCACTCCACAAATCTAAGTGGATCCCACAGTGACCGTGACACAGTGCTAAGAGTGCATAGACAGTTACCCCTAGACAACCGTCTCCTATAAGACAGATGACTGTCACTGTGTCTAAATGACACTAAACCTCAAAAATGCACCTCTGCCAACTCAGTGTCATCAGAGTTTTCTGAACTAAACAGGTGTCACAGATGAGCTCAAAGTAGGTCAAACTCCTCTCTCCTTGGTGCTGCTTTAGCAACATTCAACCCTCTAACACCTCCCCTAGATGCAAGGTTCTTTTTAGTGGTGTCTTACACCAACTAGTTTTCTCAATTTTAAGAAGGTTTAAAGAAACTGTGAAGAGTGGGGGAAGAGCAGAACATAAAGAAGCAGGGGTCTATTTTGATACTGGGAGCCTGGAGCGAATCGTTTCAGAGCGATGCAGACAGGCTGAGGCTCACCTTCTGACAGTTATATCAAAGGCCCAAATTTCCAAGGCTCATAAATCACCATGGTGAGCATATCAACAGCATGTGGTTCTCTGCAAGCTTCACATTTTCCTCCTTTTCAGTACTTTGATGTCCTCAAAAGATGCCTTGGACGTGAAAACTAGTCCCCCCTCAGCCAGGACAGCAATCGGCATCCTGGCAACCTGCAAGAGGGAAAGACTCGAGCAAAAGGGACTAAGGATGCAGGGAATCTGTCAGCACCTCTATGCTCCTAGGGAAGTTATGAAAATATAGCCACTTCCTGCGGGAGGAGAAACTATTCCAAATACCCAAGCCAAAAGTGAGAAAACTTAAATTCTATGGGCTTCTCATGAGACCAGACAATACTCCCCTGAGTCAGGATAGTTTAAAGACAAAAATACAAAAACAAAAAAATCTGTTCTAATTACCAGTTAATCTTTGACTCCCAGAAAGCAAGAAAGGTTCAGTGTTTCCTTCCCGATTAGACTGAAATAAACAACTTTAAAGAGAAAAAAAAAATGGTCCCAGAAATCATTTCAGAGGCTACAGGCTAACTCTGCCTCTCTACACTTTTTTTTTAAGAGTCAGGGTTATTGGGCGTGGGGGCATGTGCCTGTAGTTCCAGCTACTTGGAAGGCTGGGGCGGAAGGATGGCCTAAACCCAGCAGATCAAGGCTGTGGTGGCCATGAGCGTGCCACTGTACTCCAGCCTGAGTGACAGAGTGAGACTCCGACTCAAAAAAAAAGAGTCAGGGTCTCGCTCTATTGCCCAGGCTGGAGTGCAATGGTGTGATCATAGCTTACTGCAGCCTTGAACTCCAGGGCTCAAGTGATCCTCTCACCTCAGCCTCCCCAGAAGCTGGGACTACAAGCACAGGCTACCATATCCAGCCTGTAGATTATAAGCATATTTTCAGAGTATTTCCATATCTACTGGTTCATTTCAGTATAAGCACTACTGTCCCTATGTGACACTAAGGAAGCAAGGCACATATACTTCAAGCAGAGGAACTCCAGGCCTTCTCATGCTGACCAGGAGTTCCAGCAAGCTTATTTTTATAATGCACAGAGGCTATCATGGTTCAGGACATTTTAGTGAAGCAAGAAAAAAACATGAATTACACAGCACATATAAACTGTGTTTAAAAGATTCAGTAAATCTCTCCTATCTAATCAACGTCACAAAATATTGTTTCTAGAGTTGAACAGTATATGCCCACACATCACCCAGATCTAAGACCTCACCTTGATCACTACACTGTTTATTCTTCATACATTGGGTAACTTTTTCAGCATAGTGTCTCTAAGCTAGGAAACAACTTTCAAGTAGAAATGGAAACATCGACAAGCTAAGTTAAACGCTATATCCAACCACCCAATGTTCACATTAGTCTCATCCTAAGTAATCAGGCCACTGACCCAAGTGTCAGTCAGCATAACCTTCCATCTCCCTATGAAAAGCTAAAGGAAAAGGAAATCTAATTAAAAGCCCAAGAAAAGAATCCACTTTAATCAAAACTACAACTAAAAGGTCAAAGGAGTTTAAGGTAGGAAAAAACCTTAAGACATGAAAAAAATTAGTAACAAGAAAAGTGCCATGAAGAGGGGAAAAGAAGATATGTGTGACTGTTCTAGACGAGTCAGGTACACCATGAACAGGGGAGAAGCAGAACAAGGAGTCGGCCCTGTAACAGTGCACAGAGATAACTCACTACCTTCAGACCAACCTGATCCCATAATTCAATGACTAAGAGCAGGCCAATGAAAAATGACTTTCCAAAGAGAAGGCATAAAAATATTTAAAAATAATGAAAGATGAGAGGGAGCCAGGCACAGTGGCTCATGCCTGCAATCCCAGCACTTTGGGAGGCCAAGGCAAGAGGACTGCCTGAGCCCAAGGGTTCAAGACCAGTCTGGACAAGTTGGCAAGACCTCATCTCTACAATAAATCAAAAAAATTAGCCAGGCATGGTGGCACACACCTGTAATTCCAGCTACTTTGAAGGCTGAGACAGAAAGGTCGTCTGAGCCCAGTAGGTCGAGCTTGTGGTAGTCATAAGTGTAAAACTGCACTCTAGTCTGGGCAACACAGTGAGACTCTGACACAAAAAAAGGAAGAAAAAAGTGAAGCAGCCAGGCGTGGTAGCGCAAGCCTGTAGTTCCAGCTATTTGGAAGACTGAGGCGGAAAGATCACCTAAACCCAGCAGGTCGAGGCTGCGGTGGCCAGGAGCGTGCCACTGCACCCCAGCCTGGGTGACAGAGTGAGACTCCAACTCAAAAAAAAAAAGTGAAGCAATTTAGTCTTCTTACACACACACACACACACACACACACACACACACACACACACACACTTCAGTAAATAGTAAGAAATCTCTGAAACAAAACAATGATCAGAGTAACGACAAAGAAGTTGATCTAAAAAACCGACATACTAATTTTAAGCACTTACAGTATTTTACAGTTTCTTTACCTCAGAAGCATTTATCACTTCAGATTTTGTATTTAAAACATTTTCAGAAAAAGTCAGAGTTTCTATCACCTCTAGCAGTTGGAAATCCGTTTCAACTACAAATTATTTAAAAGAAATCACTCCATCCAGTACCACAGCACTGAGATTCCAAAGCAGTTGTCAGGCATAACTCCATTTCAGAACTCAGCTGGCCTGACTGCACTCTCCAGTGAGAGCTGCCTCAACTGGAAAATTACAGGAAAGTTGCCCTTTCCCAGGTCACATTTTGGGTCTACTATGCTGATGAGTTTGGAAGAAAGAGAGGACCTCAAGTTCAGCTTAAGAGGCATTTACTATAAAACAATGGTTAGCACTCAATTTTAAAATAAATGACCAAAACGTAGAAACAGTTGCCTTTAAAAGAGTAAATTTGGTCAGGCACGGTGGCTCACACCTGTAATCTGACCACTTTGGTGGTGACAGGATTGCCTAAGCCCAGGATTTTGAGACCAGTCTTGGCAAATTGGCAAGAGCTCGTCTCTACAATAATTCAAAAAATAAGCCGGGTGTGGTGACGTACCTTTGTAGTTCCAGCTACTTGGAAGGCTGAGGCAGAAGAATCACCTAAGCCCAACAGGTCAAGGCCGTGGTGGCCATGAGTGTACCACTGCACTCCAGCCTGGGCAACAGAGTAAGACTTTGACTCAAAAATAAAATAAAAGGAAGAGTAAAGCCGCGCACGGTGGCTCACGCCTGTAACCCCAGCACTTTGGGAAGCCGAGGCAAGAAGACTGTCTGAGCCCATGGGTTCAAGACTAGCCTGGGCAACTTGGCGAGACCTCGTCTCTACAATAAATCAAAAAAATTAGCCAGGTGTGGTGGCATGCGCCTGTAGCTCCAGTGACTTGGAAGGTTGAATCGTGAAGGATCACCTAAGCCCAGCAGGTCGAGGCTGCGGTGGCTGTGAGCATGCCATTGCACTCCAGCCTGGGTGACAGAGTGACTCCAGCTCAAAAAATAAATAAAGGATACTCAAAAAGTACTCCATACACCCATAAACCACCTGTCTCTATTGCCGAAAGACGACAAAAAGTATATTTTAAAATTCTGATATATAAAAAGATCACCAAATTTACTCATAGTCAAATAAATGTAAATTAAAATGATACTGCAAAAAATTTTTTTTTAATTAAAAAAAAATAATACTGCAGGAGGCTGGCATGGTAGCTCCTGTAATCCCAGCTACTCAGTAGGCTGAGATGGGAGGATCACTTGAGGACAGGAGTAGACACCAATCTGCACAACATAGCAAGATACTGTCTCTACAAAACAACTTTTTTTAAAATTAGCCAGGTGTGGCAGCAAGTCTGTAGTGCCAGCTACTTGTGAGGCTAAGGTAGGAGGATCACTTGAGCCCCGGAGTTGGCGGGTACTGTGTACAGTGAGAGCTATAATGTTGCTGATGCACTCCATCCTGGGTGACAAAATGGGATGCCATCTCTTTAAAGAAAAAAAAACTGTATACTTTTTTACCTGTGAAATTAGCAAAGATTAAGAAATTTCATAATATCCAATGTTGCTGAGAATGCATGGAAATAAAAATCCTGAAACACTGTGCACATTGGCACATGTTAGAGCGCAATGTATTAATAGCTTTCAAAGTTAAAAATACACATACCCACTGATTCAGCAATTCCACTTAGAATTTATCCTATAGAACTACCTGTACAATTATACAGCATTTACAGATATGAAGACGCAAAAAAAAGAAAAAAAATCAGAAACAATTTAAGTGAAAATGTAAGGAAAAGTAAAGAATACATCTATACAATATCCCACTATGCAGTTGTTTTCTTTACCTTTTTTTTTTTTTTTTGAGTCGTAGTCTCACTGTCACCCAGGCTGAAGTGCAGTGACACGCTCAGGGCCACTGCAGCCTCAACCTGCTGGGCTCAGGCGATCCTTCCACTTCAGCCTTCCAAGTAGCCAGAACTACAGGTGTGCGCCACCACGCCCAGCTAATTTTTTTTAAATATTGTAGATAAATAAATCTACATTTATTTGTAAATTTGCCCAGTCTGGTCTCAAACCTGTGGAACGCAGCTGTCTAAAAACAAAAAAAAAAAACAAAAAAAAAAACCCTGAGCTGTAAGTATTGAATTAGAAAACAAGTTTGGCTTGAGGTCCGGTGCAGTGGCTCATACCTATAATCCTAGTACTTTGGGAGGCTAAGACAGGAAGACTACTTGAGCTCAGGAGTTTGAGCCCAGCATAAGCAACATAGCAAGACCTCGTTTCTATAAAAAATAAAAATAAAAAAGCTAGGCATTGTGGCAAGTGTCTGCAGTCCCAGCTACTCAGGAGGCTGAGGCAGAAGGATCGCCTGACCCCAGGAGGTTGAGACTGGTAAGTCGTGATTGCACCACTGCACTCCAGCCTGGGCAACTGAGTGAGACCTTAACTCAAAAAAAAAAAGAAAAGAAAAATGTTTGAAATATTTTCTTAGCCGGGCTCGGTGGCTCAGCCTGTAATCCCGCGCCTTGGGAGGCTGAGGTGAGTGGACTGCCTGAGCCCGCGGGTTCGAGACCTGCCTGGGCAACTTGGCAAGACCTCATCTCTACAATAAATAAAAAAAAAAATTAGCCAGGTGTGGTAGCGCGCGCCTGTAGTTCCAGCTACTTGGAAGGCTGAGGCGGAAGGATCGCCGGAGCCCAGCAGGTCGAGGCTGCGGTGGCTGGGAACGGCCACTGTACTCCAGTCTGGGCGACAGAGTGAGACTCCAACTCAAAAAAAAAAACGAAATATTTTCTTTAATTTGAGATAAACCACTTATGACTTGTACCCCACAACTTTAAAATAAAATAAAAAATCTGAGATAGTATGTATAGTGTGCTTAAATATGCATAAAAAATGTTTGGAAGAACATTGGGGGAGTGGTACTATGCTGTTTGAATTGTATGAAAATGACTACAATTAGTACATATTAGTAATTACAATTTTACTTCATTTGAACACATGAAGTTATCAAAGTCTTACCCTGGTGTTAAACCTCCCCATGCTGGCCAGGCTCGGTGGCTCAGCCTGCAGTATCGGCACTCTGGGAGACTGAGGCAAGTGGATTACCTGAGCCCACAGGTTCAAGACCAGCAGCCCAAGCAACTTGGCAAGACCTCGTCTCTACAAAAAAATTTTTAAAAATTAGCCAGCATGGTAGCACGTGCCTGTAGTTCCAGCTACTTGGAAGGCTGAGGCAGAAGGATTGCCGGAGCCTAGCACGTCAACACTGGGGTAGCCAGAGTGTGCCACGGCACTCCAGCGTGCGCGACTGAGTGAGACTCCAACTCAAAAAAAAAAAAAGCCTCCCACGTTATGATCTCAATCTGTCTTTCCGGTGCCCTGTGGCTGGCCAAACCAGTTCATTCTTCTTGGAGAAACCAATCCAAGGGACTCCCTCTCTGAAATGCTCTTGCTACGTGGTTTGAATAGTTACCAGCTACAGCTTCAAATATGAGTTACCTGAACTGAAGAAACTATGGCTGCCTCCATCTGCTACAGAACATTTTTAAAGACATTTTAAAAAAAGAAAATCGAAACACAATAATCCTCATCATAGAAGCAGCTGAAGCACTCACCATTTCGCCTGCTCTCCAGTCTCTGCACCTCTGCTCCATGCAATTTCCTGCCTGAAATCCTCTTACCTACTTACCACATATCCAAATCCTGCCAATCCTTCAGAACATAGGTTAAACACCACCTCCTATACCAAATCTTCCCTAATGCCCAAGCCAGAGCTGATTCTCTTTCTTAAACCACAGTACCATCACCTCGTGAAGCACTTTCTTCTACCTAGTACCCAGATGTGTACAAGTCTTTTTTTTTTTATTTTTTGAGTCAGAGTCTCACTCTGCTGCCCAGGCTAGAGTACAGTAACACACTCACACCCACCGCAGGTTCGACCTGCTGGGCTCAGGCTCGACCTGCTGGGCTCAGGCAATCCTTCCTCCTCAGCCATCCAAGTACCTGGAACTACAGGCGTGCACCACTACACCCACCTAATTTTTTTTATTTATTGCAGAGACAAGGTCTCGTCAAGTTGCCCAGGCTGGTCCTGAACCTGTGGGCTCAAACAATCCTCTCACCTCTGCCTTCCAAAATGCTGGGATTACAGGCATGAGCCACTACACCTGGTTTTGTGTACAAGTCTTATCGTTCCCATTAGTAAGAAAACTCCAGAAACCCCTGCTCTTCCTCTTCCCCTAAGCAGCCTGAGGTGACTTGCCAGGATGGTCCACCACTTGCTCGACGCCGAGAACCCCATGAAGTCCTGCAAGTCCCAAGGCTCCAACCTTCACGTTCACTTCAAGAACACCCGAGTAACTGCACAGGCCATCAAGGGCATACATCAAGGGCACACACATATGAAAAGCCACCAAGTACCTGAAAGATGTCACCTTACAGAAACAGTGTGTGCCATTCCGCCGCTACAACGGTGGAGTTGGAAGGTGTGCCCAGGTGAGTGTTCTTAGCTGCCATTGAGAAGACTAGTCAGAGAAGTGACTGGGTGGGTAGGAACTTTTTGGTTGCAGTGACTAGAAACGGTAGAAACTTAGTTGTGGGATAAAATCATTTGGGTGGGTAGGAGCTTTTTGGTTGCAGTGACTAGAAACGGTAGAAACTTAGTTGTGGGATAAAATCATTTGCGGTTGTAACGCAACTTTAATGAAAAATGACTCATCACCTTCGTTTTCTTTTAGGCCAAACAGTGGGGCTGGACACAGGGTCGGTGGCCCAAAAAGAGTGCTGAATTTTTGCTGCACATGCTTAAAAATGCAGAGAGTAATGCTGAGCTTAAGGTACCCAAAGAGTTCATACGCGTGTCTGTGTTTGCCGTGTACAGCTTGGATGGTTGTTGAATTCTGTTGCTGCTGCTTGGATTTTATTATTTTCTTGCTTTGTCACTGACATCCGTTTTAATTATTATTCTGAGTTGGAATCTCACTGTTGCCCAGGCTTGAGTGCAGTGACATGATCACAGCTCACTGCAGCCTCTACTTCCTGGGCTCAGGTGATCCTTCTGCCTCAGCCTCCAGAGTAGCTTGAACTGCAGGCACATGCCACCATGCCCAGCTAGTTTTTTTTGTAGAGATGAGGTCTCACTATGTTACCTAGGCTAGCCTGGAGTTCCTGGGGCAGACATTCCTCCAGCCTCTACCTCCCTAAGTGCTGGGATTACAGGTGTGAGCCACACTGGCGCTTGGCCAATATTTTTCAAATTTTTACTTCCAGTCTCCAGAACTGAATTTTGTCTGTAAAGATTTTTGGAAGTATGTTGTTCATCTTTTCCCCAGTGCTTGCCAAAAGCTTTTTTCCGGCAGCTGTCTTAAACACTGTGGAGGTATTTTATTTTACCAAGGGTATGTGACCTTTCTTGTCCCATGCTCTTTTTTAGTAGTATGATTATCAGAATGATTGCTGTAGCAGTGGTTGATGTGGTGTGCTGCCAACATTATGGAGAAAAATGTTAGATGGAAGTTAAGATGGTGAAATTGACAAAACACAGGAAATGCTCCATTTTGAGTATTACCCATTATCCCTTGCATTTGACAGTCTGGGCCAAAACTGGAATTAGTTTAGGGTCTGTCGGGCTCTAGACCTTGATTTTTTTTTTTTTTTTTTTGAGTTGGCGTCTCACTCTGTCGCCCAGACTAGAATGCAGTGGCACACTCCCGGCCACCACAGCCTCAACCTGCTGGGCTCCCACGATCTTTATGCCTCAGCCCTCCTAGTAGCTGGAACTACAGGCGCAAGCTACCACTCTCGGCTAGTTTTTAATTTATTGTAGAGACACGGTCTCGCCAAGTTGCCCGGGCGGGTCTTGAACCCGCGGGCTCAGGCAGTCCACTCAGCTTGGTCTCCCAAAGTGGTAGGATTACAGGCTGAGCCACTGAACCCGGCCCAAACCTTGATTCTAAGCTGTGCTGTCAAAATTGAACTCTTCACCATTCTTTGTGACCTTTAGGAAGGCCATATAACATTTAGCACACTGAGTTTATTGGTAACTTAGACACAGTTGAATATGCTGTGTGGCATCTTAAAGGACCTTTCAAGAATGGTGTTGAGTCAAAGTTGGAAATCAGTGTTTCCCAATGATCCAGTTTGAGGTGTTAAGGTAATTAGATAATTAGAGATGTTTACCGATTTTCTTCTCCCTCTTGGCAGGGCTTAGATGTTGATTCTCTGGTCATTGAGCATATCCAGGTGAACAAAGCCCCTAAGATGCGCCGCCGGACGTACCGGGCTCATGGTCGGATCAACCCTTACATGAGCTCCCCCTGCCACATTGAGATGATCCTCACCGAAAAGGAGCAGATTGTTCCTAAGCCAGAGGAGGAGGTTGCACAGAAGAAAAAGGCAAGTCAGCTGTTGCTCAGCTTTGTGTGGTGCTAGACAGACAGACTTGGGTTGCTGTGATGACTATCTTAGGACACCTTTGGAATAACCGTGAAAGGAAACTATTCTGAGCAACCCTTTCATTCGTATTGTTTGGGCTTTTATGCATCTAATACTTCAGACCCGTATGTTCACCTAGATGTGCATAGCCACTTCCAAAACATGAGTCTCAAAGTGGGTCCATTCCCCCAATCTCATAATCTTGTTTTCAGTGATCACATTCGCTTCTTTAAGCCAGAAACCTGGGAGTGGGTCTGTACTTTTTCTCTGCACCTGATTTTGGCTTCAGTGGATTTTATCATTTTAGGTATTGTTCCCTGTTCTTGCCCTCCCTTAATCCTTACCAGCTTTCTGCCTGCAGTCTTCAGTGTAAAAGTCATTCAAGTTACACTGGATTTCTCCAAGAAATCTAATAGTCCTGTTATTTTTCTTTCCCCCAGATATCCCAGAAGAAACTGAAGAAACAAAAACTTATGGCACGGGAATAAATTCAGCATGAAATAAATGCAGATAAAAGTGAAAGAATGTTGGTTGCCTTTTTAAAAAAATTTTCCTTTGCCATGTATTGGTTGTTTTTATTAGGAAACACTTCAAGTGTCCTTACAAAATAGAGCATATGGGTTTTCTCATGATTTGAGTTAGAAACACAGACTCTTGTATACACTCTGCCTTGTGACTTAGACTTGTAGTCCCAGCTGCCCAGGAGTTTAAGACCATTCAGGACAACAGCAAGAATTCATCTTTACAAAATGGGTGTTTTTTTTTTTTTTTTTTTTTTTTTAAATTAGTTAGGTGTTGTTACTACCATTATCCTCCAAGGGAATTTTGCAAAGATTAGCTGTTACTTTCCACCTCATTCACTTTTAGGCAGCCACTAATGTACACAGTTAATGTGTGGCCTTTTGTCTCACTGGTTTTCACTTAGCTCGTTTTCAGTAGGTTCATGTGTGCATTGATAGTCCTATGCTTTCGTTTTTGAAGGGTGTGCTAGTATAGGGATAGACGGACGGTCCCTGAAATTTGTGTGGTTTTATTATAGACAGTGTGGCCGTGCACCCTTGTGTACAAGTCTAGGCGTGTCACCTCTATATGTGTATCCAAGAGTGGAACTGCTAGAGCCTCTGCAAACTCAGTAAACATGCATGAGCTGGCCGGTGTTTATGGAGAGGCTGCAAGTTTTACATTTCCACCAGCAGTTAAGGGTTTGGATTTCAATGACCTCTCCAGCTATCCAGTTGTAGCCATCCTAGTGGGTATCAGTGCTGTTTTTGGTCCTTTAAAGTGGTGTAACTGTTTTAAGCAACTGATAGTCACAGTTGGCTTTAATGTTAGTCTCTCCCTTCCCCAGTTTAAGATGTTTAAAAGTAGCCAGCCTGATGGTTCACGCTTATAATCCTAGCACTTTAGGAGGCCGAGGTGAGAGGATTTCCTGAGCCCACGGGCTCGAGGTGGGCTGGGCAACTTGGTGAGACCTCATCTCTACAAGAAAAAAGTTAGCGGGCGTGATGGCACATGCTTGTAGTTCAGCTACTTGGAAGGCTGAGGCAGAAGGATTCCCTGAGCCCAGGAGGTGGAGGCTGTGGTGGCCGTGAGCTGTGCCACTGCACTCCAGCCTGGGCGACAGAGACTGATAAAACGTGTTTAAAACTGCGAATGGGCCGGCTGCGGTGGCTCATGTCTGTCATCCCAGCACTTTGGGAGGCGGAGGTGAGAGGATTGCTTGATCCAGGAGTTGGAGACGAATCTGGCAACTTGGCGAGACCTCATCTCTATGATAAAGCAAAAAATTAGCTGGCCACGCCTGTGGCTCTAGCTACTTGGAAAGCTGAGGTGGAAGGATCGCCTGAGCCCAGCAGATCGAGGCTGCGGTGGCCGGGAGCGCGCCACTGCGCTCCAGCCTGGGTGACAGACTTCGACTCTAAATAAATACATAAATAAAGCAGCGAATGGCTTAGTCACCTCTGCGTTGGACATAGGCCAACTGGCGCAGGTGGTGTGACACTCCCGGGGGGCAGTGGGCGGTGGCTCCGCGTCCTTTTCATCCGCCTCTTCCACGCACCGAGCTGGGAAGCTCCGGACTTCCCGCGGGGCGGAGGTGTGGCTCCGGCGCCTGCGTAGTCCGGACCTGCGAGGCCCATAGGCCGGAAGCCCCGCCCAGCCCTCTGTGCGCGGCTATGTCCTGTGCGTCCTCACGCAGACGCACGCGCCTCCGCCGGCCCCTGCGGAGCCGCCCATTGGCTCGGCGGCGGCTTGTCCCGCCCCCCCGGAAGTGCGGACATTGTCTTTCGGGCTTTCGTGGTCGCGGGTAAGCGGGGCTGGGATGGGCGGGGGCGGCCGGGCTTTTGACGCGGTGGGCTCAGGCTTCGCACTCCCCGGGGCTGCGAGCGGCTCGGCCGGCTTCAGCCGGTGAGCAGCTCCCCTCCCCACCCCGCTGCGCTCACGGTAGGCTCCGCTCCCGAGCGCTTTCCTCGCCTCGCTCCTCCGCTGGGTCCTTCTCCCACCGCCGCGGCGCCTCCGCCCCGCTCTCCCCCGCGTCCGTTCCGTTCTTCCCTTCGCCTCGTACTGTCTGTGTCCGCGGCAATCCTCACCAGTAGCCCTTCTCCCTCCTGCCCTCGGTCGTCGTCTCTTACTCCGCCCGTTCCCCGCTCTGCTCCACTGGAGCCTGCGCCGAGTCAGGCCACCCAACGGGAGCTCCCCTCTGTCCTGCGCGTGAGCCGGGCCACCCAACGGGGGCTCCCCACTGTCTTGCTGCAGGAGAGCCAGGCCGCTCAACGGGGGGCTCCCCACTGCTGTGCTGTGCATGACCAAGGCCCTTTTTCCCATTCCACTGTCACCCTGGGCTGAGCCAAGTGGACGCAGGTTACTCCCTCGACAGCGCTGTTGTCCGGGAGGGTGATTTAAATGATCCCGAATCTCTCCGACCACCTTCTAGACTGTAACCCCCGTTTTCTACGTGTGGTGAGTAAAAGGTCTCACCGAAACATCTTTAGGAGAACTAAGGTAAAATACAAGTAGCTTAATTCTGAAGAAAGTTGGAAAGTTTTATAAAAGCCATAGTTGTGGCTTGAGTGATTGGTAGTATTTGTTCTTGAGAGTTTATGCACACCGCAACGTGTACAAACTGATTTAAGCCACAGCTACAGAGGTAAGAATGAATCTCCGTGATGGAGGGATTGCCAGGCATCAACTTAACCCAGTGCTGGTAGCATTGCCCGTTGTTGGGAAGGGTTGAGTTGGTGAAAGGGAGTAACACGGCCACTGTTTTTGGAAAAGGCAAAAGCACTGGGGTAGGAACCCAGAGCTGGAAACACTGGCCGGAGCCCCTCTACTTGTGTCTTCTGTGTGAACTTTGGACAGGATCTTTTTTTCCCCTTTTCATTATAATACATATAAAGCACTTAATATATATGGTCTTCTGAGCTTTGTATCCATATTTTCTTTCTTTCTTTTTTTTTTTTTTGAGTCAGAGTCTCACCCTGTCACCCAGGCTGGAATGCAGTGGCATGCTTACTGCCACTGCAGTCTCAACTTCCTGGGCTCAGGGTATCCTTCCACCTCAACCTTCCAAGTGGCTGGAACCACAAGCACATGCCACCACGCCCAGCTAATTTTTTTGATTTATTGTAGAGACGAGCGATTGCCATTTGCCCAGACTGGTCTCGAACCCCTGGGCCCAGGCAGTCCTCTCGCCTCTGCCTCCCAAAGTGCTGGGATTAGAGGCATGAGCCACCATGCCCGGTTTGTATTAATATTTTCTAACCCACAGTCCATCCATGTGAGGTCGGTGCTATTATTATTATTATTTGAGTTGGAGTCCTACTCCATCGCCCAGGCACGCTCACAGCCACCCCAGCGTTGACCTCCTGGGCTCCGGCGATCCTTCTGCCTCAGCTTTCCAAGTAGCCGGAACTATAGGCATGCGCTACCACGCCCAGCTAATTTTTTATTTATTGTAGAGACGAGGTCTCGCCAAATTGCCCAGGTGGGGCTCGAACCCACGGGCTCAGGCAATCCACTCGCCTTGGCCTCCCAAAGTGCTGGGATTATAGGCTGAGCCACCAAACCCGGACTGGTGCTATTATTGTCTTCATTTTACACATGAAGGAAATAGGGCACCATTTGGTTAAATAATTTGCACAAAAACACTATTGAGAAAGTGGTGAAAGCAGGCGCCAACTGAAGTCAGTTTAACTCCTATTCTGTGGTACCTGCGAGAGAGAGCAGGGTTATACCAGGTCACCTTAAGTCCTTGCAGATCAGATTCTGAACATCGCTGGCCAAAAATAATTCCTTGAAATATGCTGCGAAAGGCTCACTACTCGTTTGGCTTATTTTAATCACAGATGTTCTTCAAAATTTTGGAACAATAGGGTGCAGTGGGTCACGCCTATAATCCCAGCACTTTGGGAGACAGAGGCGAGAGGATTGCCTGAGCCCACGGGTTTGAGACTAGCCTGGGCAGCATGACAAGACCTTTGTGTAGAATAAACCAAAAAATTAGCTGGGCACGGTTTCACACGTCTATAGGTCCAGCTACTTGTAAGGCTGAAGCAGAAGGATTGCTTGAGCCCAGCAGGTTGAGGCTGCGGTGGTCATGAGCATGCCACTACACTCTAGCCTGGGCAACAGAGTAAAAGTCTGACTCCAAAAAAAAAAAAAACTGGAACAAATTATTTTGGTAAATTCTTAAATCTTTGTTGTAATTGGACTAGAGGACTGTTGCAGAGAATCCAATTTTAAATCCCTTGCCAAATAGCTGGGCTTGATATAAATTTACATTTTTTTATAGCTCTTGCTTGTAATTCATTTCAAAGCCACATTCAGTTTGGATTGTCTATACTACTGCTCACCTGTATTATGAATAATTTTAAATTGCCTTGGTGTAGTCGTGGTGTTGATTCATCCAGCAGATCCTACTTAACTTACTGTATTTTGAAAATAAGAAATGTTAACCTGCCAAATTATTAGCCCCATGCACTGTCCTAATTCTTGTTAGGGCCACCCATCCTATCCTAGGGCATTTAAAAAGTCTTGTGAATGTAAGAGGTGTTTTGGTTTCATAATATATTTGGAACCAGTATTGGTTCTTTTTTAAGAAATTGCTGATTTTGAGAAGTTCCTATGTATGATTTCTAATCAAGGAAATAAGAGGTATTAATTTTTGCAATCAACAATTTATCTATAATACTAAATAAAATGTCCTATTACTCAATACATCTTAAATTATGTTCTTAAGAATACAAGCAAAGGCTGGGCTTGGTGGCTCAGCCTGTAATCCCAGCACTTTGGGAGGCCGAGGCAAGTGGATGGCCTGAGCCCGCAGGATCAAGTCCAGCCCAGGCAACTTGGCGAGACCTCATCGCTACAGTAAATCAAAAAAATTAGCCAGGCTTGGTGGCGTGTGTCTGTAGTTCGGCTACTCAGAAGGCTGTCAGAAGGATTGCTGGAGCCCAGAAGTTCGATGCTGGGGTGGTTGTGAGTGTGCATGCCACTGCACTCCAGTCTGGGCGAAGGAGTGAGACTCTTTAACTCAAAAAAAAAAAAAAAAAAAAGAATACAAACGAAGTATTTCAAGGGAGAGTTGTTCCCTGGGAAAGGCCAACTGATTTGCAGCCCTGAAATCTTCCAAAGTGAGGTTTCCTGGGAAGCCTCATCTTTCAGGATTAGCGTTCAGTGTTGGGAGTTTGGCTGGTTCCTGAAGATTGGGACTCGGTAGCTAGTTCACACTAAGTCCACTCCACACTTAAATAGAGTATAAGTCATCATTCTAAATTTAATATTTTATGCCTCAGTTTTTAAAATCTGTAAATGGAGGTAGTGGCACCCAATCTCACTGGGTGTTTTGAGGGTTGAATGAGCTGATCTACGTGAACTACCTGGCACCTACCAGGTGTTGATGTCTTTCCTTTATCATCACGCTTATGATCAGGGAGCAGTGGTTGAAAAGGTGGCAGCAGGCCCCTCACTACCACTTTCCTTTCTATCATCCTTGCAGTTAGTAGCATTTGTACTTAACAAGCTCTTGCTTTTAGCAAATAGTATGTTCTAAGTTTCTCCTTCCCTGTAGAAAAAAATCTTTTCAGATATCTGAATCCAAGTGAACTCCTTCAGTCACTGACCTGTGATGACTCATGTATTTCTTCACGTGTGACAGGTGAGCTCACGCCCGGGACGATGGTGTGCATTCCGTGTATCGTCATTCCCGTTCTGCTGTGGGTCTATAAAAAATTCCTGGAGCCATACATATACCCTCTGATTTCTCCTTTCATGAGTCGTATGTGGCCTAGAAAAGCTGTACAAGAATCCAGTGATAAAAATAAAGGCAACATGAACTGTAAGGTAAGAGTATTCAGATCCCTGGAATAAGGGCTGGGATAGGGTGGTCCTTGGGTTTTGGAAAAGCAAGCTTTTGGAACCAGAAGCTTCAATAATGTATCTAACATTGACTTAAACGAAGGTTTTAAGTAGACCTCTGAGTGGTGTGTTTGTTCCTTGCCTTGTAGCCAGCATTTCTTGGGTGGTAAGGCTAGTGGTAAGAAGACGTGATGCTGATATCAGCCAGTTTCCTGGAGGGTCACTTTGGGAAGAGATCTAATTGGAAGGATCACAGAGATTTTTTTGTTTTGTTTTGTTTTGACTTGGAGTCTTACTCTGTCGCCCAGGCTGGAGTGCTGTGGCATGCCCACGGCCACTGCAGCTTCAACCTGCTGGGCTCAGGTGATCCTTCCGCCTCAGCCATCCAAGTAGCTGGAACTACAGGCATGCACCACCATGCCCGGCTAATTTTTTTGATTTATTATAGAGATGAGGTCTCGCCAAGTTGCCCAGGCTGGTCTCGAACCTGTGTACTCAGGAAATCCTCTCATCTCGGCCTTCCAAAATGCCAGGATTACAGGCGTGAACCACTGTGCCCGACCAAGATTTTTTAAAAAAAATTTCTTTTTTTAAATGAGCAGGCAACTCTGGTCTTCAGAATTGGTGCTTGTTAGGTTCAACTTAGACTGTGCTCACTTATGCTAATTTAGCACCCAGCACACTTCTGGAAGCAACATTTTTTTCACCCTGAGGTTTGTTACCTTTTTAAAAAGAGAATGTCTCCTATGGTGAGTATCTTTTTGTTATAATAGTTTCCAAAATTTTTTTTCATTTTAGGTTGCAGACATGAATGGATTACCAATAAAAGGAGCAACAGAAATCTCTGACAAAAAGAAAGACTGAAGTGATTTTCCCAGAGGATTTTCCTGTTTTAAGAATGGACCTGATAACGTAAAGCATCCTCCGTGTAATTGTCTCTGATCTTTTTCTCTGAGACAAGAATTCAGGATAGTTTAGATATTTGCCTGACACTAATTGGGAAATACATGGTATCTGTATTTAAAATGTAGTTAGTTGTATTTAATGACCTCATTCCTGAGTTTCTTTTTCATTAATGTAGCTTTCATTTCTATTATTGCTGTCTTAATAATATGATTAAATAGAGTTTGTGCCAGTAGACACTGTTTCTAAATCAGTACTTTAAAATCGTTGGTCCCCTGTCATTCATTCGTATGAGTTTGACTTCTCTGCTCCAGTTTTTTGGGCGCTTCTAGTTGGAGTGGAGGACAGTATTTTCCTGTGAACAGCACAGTGAGAGGAACGTGGAGTTTTGGGAGGTGCTGGTGTGACGCACAGCAGTCTCACTGTTCAGCCTGGTGCGCGACTGGGCCGGGAGGGTGGTCGCTGCCATTCATTGCTCTAGGAAGGAGAAAAGATAGGGAAATAGGGGAAACTTCCTTGCAGAGCGAAACACCTTGTGCCGAGTGTCCAGTGGGGTTCTGTGGTTCTCATCCTTGCTGCAGTCCATCTGTTCCTGCAGACGTCTTAACATTCAGTTTAACTTGCGGTTCTTTTATCTCTTAAAGTCTATTTAAATTTTTAAAAGAAATGTTTCCCCACATCAGAAAGCAGAATTTTAGCATTTGATAGCATCTAGATAGTGGCAGGACAGCAGTTTCCTGTTGTTAGATAACAAGATGCTTCCGTGTGGTGGTGTTCAGCAATGGCCTCCCTCTGGGCTTGCTCAAGGCTGGGCCTCCAGCAGGTCTTTTGTCTTAGACTCCTTCCCTTAAGCATAGGGACCTGTAAATACGCAATGATGTTGGGATATATACTTAAGTGAATTCATTTTCTGAAGCAGGGAGAGGTTAGAGGGGGCTCTTGCCCTGGGTCCCCAGAATCCTGAGAGAGCCTCCAGTGGTGGTCTGGTGCCATCATGGGTCCAGCTTGGACTTCGTTGGGTATAGATCGACAGGTCTCACTTTTTCGGCCCCAGACAGCCTGAGGGACAAGTTAAATTCTCATTAGCAATGATGCTTAGTTGATTAGTTTTTTTTTTTTAAGACATGAAAACTACATTATAAGAATAGCAGATGTTTACAGGAAAATAATGCAAGAGTATATCAAACGAAAGGTTAATGTGCTTTTTCATTCCCTGTTCTAGCTCACAGATGTGCCACTGTTCATTTTTTTGTAGCCTTCTAGCAACTTTCTTTCTTAAAATCAGTTTGTTTAGGACACACGTCATTTTTTAAAAGTCGGATGATATGCTAGGTACGTGGTGTCCCTCCTCCCTTAGTCCCCAGAGGCTTTTCCTGTTGGGCTGTGGCTGTCGGAGTTTATCTCCATACTTCTCACACCCTGTACACCCTGCTCCTTTGTGGGCTGTCAACTTTAGGCATTACTGACTTGTCCTGGTTGAGTTGTGGCTACCTTACACTCCCCTGCTTTTCCCATGCATCTAGCATGCAGTCATGGCTTTTGTTGCATTCATGAGGGTTCATGTCATGTGTTGCTGGATGTCTTCCAGTTGTCCCTGCACACTTTGGCCTTTCCCTGCAAGGGCTCTTCAGCCAGAAGTCTGTGCCTTAAGGCATGCTCTAGGATGCCAACCCTGTGGGACTCTGTTTTCCTCAAACCCCCCTTCCCCTCTAGGGCTGGGACAGCCTCTCTCTGGCTGCTGGCTTTGGGCTGCTGCTTCCTTGGGTGCCCCTGCTTGCTGGGTGCTAACTGAGACTGGTAAGTGTTGACTTCCAAGAGGTGCTGGTGTCTCACTGCGATCCTCTTCCTGCTTGTTGCCTTGGCCTGGAGCCCATTGTGTCCTCAGGACCCTCTTTCGCCCTTCCTGCATTGGATCTGGGTTCCTGGGTCCACAGCTTCCTCTTCCTTGGGTACTCCTGTGTTTCTGTAGCATGTGGTTTTATAATTCAGTATGCTTAAGAAGCATGCATAGTTTTGGAAAGTATCCCCAGGTGACTCCAGTACATTTAAGCCTACTTTCCTGAGGAGTCCGATCCCCTGAGGCCTGTTCCATTTCTAACACTCTTACTCTGTAGAGTGCAGGTTCCTATCTTGCACTTTTCATACTAGTTGCATTTTATTTTTTTAAGGGATAGGGTGGCTGATACACAGTTGCCAACTCTATTTTTCCAAGCAGGAATTTATAAAAAAGCTATAATTTATCACCAGTATTTCATAAAAGACACTTTGACACCAAAAGAGTAGAAAAGAACATGAGAATAAAGGATAACAGTAGCCCGTTAGTTTCAACATGTATATGAAAATTATCTTACTTTTACGAAATTCACTATTTTGTCCATATTTGTCTTATTTTTATAGCTGATGGTGAAAGCTTTGATTGCTGTTCACCGGCTGGGTTTGGTAGCCTCTGGTGTCCACACATGAGTGTTGCCTGGTCCTAGAATGTGAGTATCTGTCCATCCACAGTTCAGGGCTGCCTTTCTTTTTTTTGAGTTGGAGTCTCACTCTGTCGCCCAGGCTGGAGTACAGTGGCATGCTCACGGCCACCATAGCCTCGACCTGCTGAACTCGGGTGATCCTTCTGCCTCAGCCTTCCAAGTGGCTGGAACTGTAGGCATGTGCCACCATGCCTGGCTGATTTTTTAAAATTTATTTTAGAGATGCGGTCTTGCCAAATTGCCCAGTCTGGTCTCGAACTCGTGGACTCAGGCAGTCCTCTCATCTCGGCCTCCCAAGTTCTGGGATTATAGGCGTGAGCCACTGTACCTGGCCACAGGGCTGCCTTTCTGGTAAGAGTTACCATTGGTGAAGCATGCTGTGCCTGGCACTATGCGGGGCGTTTCACACACATGACCCTGCCTGTCGATATAAACTGAGAAACAGTCAAGAAAACAGGATCCCAGAGTTTGGATATATAATTAGCGAGTCTGGGCTTTAAGGCCACGCTCCTAACTTAGCCTCTCTAAGAATCTGTCACAGCTACTGATACCTTTCTTGTTGGTTGTACCTTACATTAAGCAGAAATGGAGAGTATGACTTTGGACTGGTCAGCGTGAACCTGTTTTAAAGTTTTAATTCTGCTCACCTTCCACAATGACCTTTTAATTTACCTAGTTTTCAATAACTTAATTTTTTGCTTTAGTTAATTTTAACTAATTTCCTGGCTCTTTTTGTGAGTCAGGCTCATTTTCTCAGGTAATTATTCAGGGCTCACCTGAAAGACTCTTGGGCTTTGTCACATTTTCTTCATTACTGAGCTGCCTTCCTGAGAAGCAAGGGTGAGTCAGCATTTCCTCAAAATCACCATCTACTAGCATGGTGAGCTGTCGGACAGACTGGGTTGGAAAGAACTTTCAACCATGGATCTTAAGCCTCTTGAACCTGGGGAAGCTTGTCCCCTTCACACTGCTGTGGAAACTTAATCCCCAGTGTGGCATTATTGGAGGTGGGGCCTTTATTTATTTTTTATGTATTTGTAGAGTCTTGCTCTGTCCCAGGCTGGAATGCAGTGGCATGATCATAGCTCACCGTAGCCTCAAACTCTTAGGCTTCAAGCAATCTTCCCACCTCAGCCTCCTGAGTAGCTGAGACAACAGGCGCACACCACTACATATGGCTAATTTTGTTGTTGTTATTGAGATGAAGTCTCACTATGTTGCCCAAGCTGGTTTCAAACTCCTAGGCACAAGCAGTTCTTTCTCTTGATTTCCCAAAGTGCTGGGATTACAGGTGTGAGCCACCGTGCTCACCTTTATTTTTAAACATTCTGCAGTAAGAAGTAAGAGGTGGGGCCTTTAACAGGTGATTGGGTCATGAGAGCTCTGCCCTCATGACTGGACTAATCCACTCATGGACTAATGGGTTAATCAGTAAAGGGATTCATGAGCTACCTTGAGCATGGGACTGGTGACTTTTTATAAGTGGAAGAGAGACCTGAACTGGCACGTGAGCATGCCCAGGCCCCTTGCCATGCGATGCCTTGTGCCACCTCGGCACCCTGCAGAGTCCCCACTAGCAAGAAGGCCCTCGCCAGATGTGACCCCTCAACCTGGGACTTCCCAGCCTCCAGAGCGTCAAGAAATAAATTCCATTCCTTATAACTCACCCAGTTTTAGTTATAACCACAGAAAACGGACTAAGTAGGCAATTTGTTCTGAACGGACAGCCTGGGAGGTTTTAAGAACAAGCACAGAGGGCATTTGGGTATGAGGTTGGACATCAGTAAATTTACATTGAATGTGTAAGGAAATTTCAGATTTTTCAAGTGGAGAGGCTGAAATTAAGACTAAGAACTATAGATGAACCGTGAAGGGCCAGGAAGCAGAAGAATGGTCACAAAGATTCGCAACACTCCAAACGTTAAGCTGGTCTAGACCTCAAGGTGCATCTAACCCAATCCTCTCATTTTTACTAAGAGCAAAAAAGTTAAAAGAGGTAGCCCAGGCTGGACATGGTGGCTCATGCCTGGAGTCCCAGCACGTTGGGAGGCTGAGGTGGAAGGATCAGTTGAGTCGAGGAGTTTGAGATCAGCCTAGGCAACATAGCATGACCCTGTCTCTACAAAAAAATTTAAAAAAAAATTATATGGGCATGGTGGCATGCATCTGTAGTTCCAGCTACTCGGGAGGCTGAGGCGGAAGGATTGTCTGAGCCCAGGAGATCCAGGCTGCGGTGAGCTGTGGTCATGGTACTGCACTCCGGCCTGGGCAACAGTGAGGCCCCGCCTAAAGAAAAAGAAAAGGCAGCCCAGATGCTGGAACGGGGTGAGTGGAGTCTCCTGCTGAGTCGCTCCATGCAGATATGCACTGCTGTTTCACAGTACTGACAGCAAGGCAGATGACCTGCGGGACCACACCTTGCCTGCTCCTACTGGGTCATTTGCAGGTGGTTTCACATGTCTTTGGCGTATTGGTCTTCTGTTGCAGCATAACAAGTCATCGCCACATTAGGCTCGGAACTGCACAAGCTTATCTCATGGTTTCGTGTGCAAGAGCTTGCTGTGGTGCAGCTGGATTCTCTGCTCAGGTGTCACCAGGCTGAAATTGATGCCAGCTGGTCCTCAGTGCTGGCTCAAGGCGCTGTCCGCGGGACGCCCTTCCCTGCAGCTGCGGGGCTGTGGTTGCTGCTCCTTCCTGGCACGGGCTTGCTGGAAGGAAGCCCCAGTCCACTGGCAGCATCTCACAGCCCCCGCAGAGCCTGTTCCTCTGCCTTCTGATCTGGGACCAGCCTTTGAAGGATGTGTGTGATTAAATCAGGCTTGCCTAGATAATCTCCCAGTTTTAAGGTCAGCTAATTTGGGACCTTAATCATACAGTATCTGCAAAATTCCTCCACAGCAGCACTTAGATGATGTCTGATTGGTGTTGGGAGGTGTGTACGAGGGGCCGCGACTCCAACGGCCTGGCTTAGATGCCTGCCAGCTACACCTGACCCTCTCCTGACTGTTGATGCCCTCGTTGCTGGGGACCTGCTGAGGATCTGACTCCCCGGGTCCCCCCAATCGATGCCTGGGCCTTGCTGATCATAAACTAGAGAAGTTAACAAGCTGCTCAGCATGGCCTCTTCTGACCCCAAATTGAATGGCTAGAAATTACCTCAGATGGAGGAGGCATGAGAAGACAGTTAAATAAATAGTGTATCTGACAGAAGAAAGAACTCATCAGGAAACTGCGAATCAAAGCCTTGGTGAGAATGCCCCAGAGTGGCTGAAGTTAAGCGCAGACGCGGGCAGAGGCAGAGATGATTCCTCCCAGGCTGGCGGGAGCTAGTTGGGGTTGCTGCATTCAGCACTGTCGAGGGAAGTTGACAGCATGGACACTGTGGCAAGACGCATGGCTAGACGCATTGCCAGCCTTTCCAGTCCAGGGCTCTGGGCCCAGGGAAGACCGCAGGCCAGGAGGCGTGAGCAAGAGTTTTCTGGGAACACTGTTTATGTCATAGCTCAAAGCAACCTCACACAAAGCCCACCTAGAGCAGGAAGGGCCATAAATTGGTGGAACAAAAACCCTGCTATGATGCTTCAAGCGAGCTGCAAAAAATACCATTGTTCAAAGCACGGATGTGTGTAATTGGGATTAACGAATGGCTGGGCAAGCGTGCTCAGCACACCTCCTCCAGCGGCCCAGGAGCCAATCAGCATCGCTCAATGTCCAAATACCGTGCCATGGTGAAAAATGAGGGAAAATCCAGTCTGTGTTGTGTGAAGTATGAATAGTAGTTACTTCTGGGGGACAATCGTGAGGAGGGACAGCGAGTGAGTTTTCTAGGAAGCTGGAAATGTTCTATAGCTTGATGCAAGCAGTGGTTATACAAATGTACACATACATATGTACAAATTCAGACATGCCCTTAACCCAATCCTCATTTTTACTAATGCCCAGGTAATTTTTTGTTTTTTACAGAGATGGGGTCTCTCTCACTGTGTTGCCCGGGCTGCTGTCAAATTCCTAGGCTCAAGTGATCCTCTGGCTTTGGCCTTGCCCTTGACCTCTGCCTCCCAGAGTGCCGAACTCTAGGCTTTTCTATCCAGTGCATTGGCTCTCTCTATATTTTTGCCAGTCTGTGGATCTGATGCTTGGTCTTCCCCTGGGGTTTCCTGAATTTCAGAGACACCAGGAGACTCTTTTTGTTTTCAGGGATTACCATACACAGGCCAATAAAAATGTAAACTTAAGAGAATTCTTAGATGTGTGTATCTGTAAGGGTGAATTGCAAAAATAATTTTCAAATAAAAATTGCAGGTTGTAGAATAACACACACTGAATGGCTCTGATTTTATATAGTTCAAAACCAAGCAAATTAACATTATTGAGGGATACAAAGGTGATAAGATAATTTCTGGAAATCTAGAAGTCAGGACGTGGTTCCCTCCGGGTAGAGCCATGAGATCACTAGGGAAGTACAGAAGGGCTCAGGATGTGCCATTCTTGCCTTCTTAGCTGGTGTTAGTCTTGAAACTTTCAGTGCCCGTCTTTTCATGTGGTATGTTTCACCATTTTAAAAAAAGCAGCAGCGTGATTGGCTCTCTAAAACGTCGCTTACCAGCACATCTTTTCCAAGTTTTAATTTCATTCTGTGAGTAATACATTAATACATTCTTATTGTAAAAGATCTTTAAAAATACAGATAGTATAAAAATAATCCCTCCTGACCTACCATCCCACATATTTGTAAATGTGCCTTATTTTGTTATTGTTGACTTTCAAGATAGACCTTAACAATCTGAAGGAAAATAATATCCATGACAGTCATGAACACACGGTCTGTTTTATTTTATTTTTTTATTTTTATTTTTTCTTTTTTGAGTTGGAGTCTCACTCCATCGCCCAGACTGGAGTGCAGTGGCTGCTCCTGGCCACTGCAGCCTCGACCTGCTGGGCTCTGGCCATCTTCCGCCTCAGCCTTCCAAGTAGCCAGAATTACAGGCACACGCTACCACGCTCGGCTGATTTTTGATTTATTGTAGAGATGAGGTCTTGTCAAGTTGCCCAGGCGGGTCTCGAACCCGTGGGCTCAGGTAATCCACTCACTTCGGCCTCTCAAAGCGTGGGATTACAGGCTGAGCCACCAAGCCCAGCCACACAGTCTGTTTTAAAGCAATAATTTGTTGCCTACTCTCAAGGTTTATATCTTAATTTTTATTATGAGAATAGGACATGCTGAGTCCCCAGCACCTATGACAATGCCTGGCCCAGAACAGATGCGTAATAAATATTTCTTGAATGAATAATGAAGTTTTTACAAAAATAAATTATAAGGCCAGGCATGGTAGTTCATGCCTGTAATCCGAGCACTTTGAGAGGCTGAGGCAGGAGGATCACTCGAGCCCAGGAGTTCAAGACCAGCTGGGCAACAGCAAGACCTCACCTCTATAAATTTTTTTTAAAAAATCAAAAAAATGGCTGGGCATGGTGGCTCACTTATAATCCCAGCACTTTGGGAGGCTGAGGTGAGAGGACTGCCTGAGCCCATGGGTTCAAGTCCAGCCTGGGCAACTTGGTGTGACCTCATCTCTACAATAAATTAAAAAATTAGCTGGGTGTGGTAGTGTGTGCCTGTAGTTCCAGCTACTTGGAAGGCTGAGGCAGAAGGATTGCTTGAGCCCAGCAGGTTGAGGCTGCGGTGGCCGTGAGTGTGCCACTGCACTCCAGCCTGGGCAACAGAGTGAGATTCTGACTCAAAAATAAATAAATAAGCTGGGCACAGTGGCTCATGCCTGTAATCCCAACACTTTGGGAGGCGGAGGTGAGAGGATTGCCTGAGCCCGGGGGTTCGAGATCAACCTGGGCAACTTGGCAAGACTTTGTCTCTACAATAAATTAAAAAATAAAAATTAGCTGGGTGTGGTGGCTTCCGTCTGTTCTTTCAACTACTTGGGAGGCTGAGGTGGAAGGATCACCTGAGCCCAGCAGGTCGAAGCTGTGGTGGCCATGAGAGCAGTGGTGAGATCAGTGGTGGTATCACAGATCACTGCAATCTCAAACCTGGGCTCAAGCAGTACTGCTGCCTCAGCCTCCCAAGTAGCTGGGAATCTCACTAAGTTGCCTGAGCTGGTCTCAAACTCCTGGGCTCAAGTGATTCTCTGGCCGAGGCCAAGGCCAAGGTGCTGGAACTATAGGCGTGAGCCACCACGCCTGGCCCTGGCTTTTCTTTTCTTTCTTTTTTTTTTTTTTGAGTTGGAGTCTCACTCTGTCGCCCAGACTGGAGTGCAGTACCGGCCACTGCAGCCTCGACCCGCTGGGCTCCGGCGATTCTTCCGCCTCAGCCTTCCAAGTAGCTGGAACTACAGGCGCGCGCTACCACGCCAGGCTAATTTTTTTTATTTATTGTAGAGATGAGGTCTCGCCAAGTTGCCCAGGCAGGTCTCGAACCCGCGGGCTCAGGCAATTCACTCACCTCGGCCTCCCAAGGCGCGGGATTATAGGCTGAGCCACCGAACCCGGCTGGTCCTGGCCTTTCTATCCAATGCATTGGCTCTCTCTATATTTTTGTCAGCCTGTGGATTTGTGCTCAGGTCATGATGCTTGGGCTTCCGCTGGGATTTCCTGAATTTCAGAGGCACCAGAAGACTTTTTGTTCTCAGGGTCTGAAAACACCATTCCGATTCGTAGTCTCTCTTTCCACCATAACCTCATGTTTACCATAAAAATTCAGTTTCACAATTAAATCACCATAAAACCATCATGAAAACCCATTCTTCAGCACATGCCCCATAATCCCACCACTTTGGGAGGCAAAAGCAGGAGGACTGCCTGAGCCCAGGGGTTCGAGACCAGCCTGGGCAACTTGGGGAGAACTTGTCACTACAATAAATCAAAAAATTAGCCAGGCATGGTGGTGCACGCCTGCAATTCTAGCTACTTGGAAGGCTGAGATGGGAGAATCGCCTGAACCCAGCAGGTTGAGGCTGCGGTGGCCATGAGTGTGCTACTGCACTCCAGCCTGGGTAACAGATTCCAACTCAAAAAAAAAAAAAAACAAAACACCTGTTCTTGAACTTTGCTATTATACATAGTTTATGTCAGAAGGTGAGTTGGGCTTGGAGTCTGAGTAATATTTGGTTATGTAAAAAACAAAACAAAACAAAAACCTAACTATTATTTGTTCTTAAGAGTAAAATGGAGAGGATACAGGATGGTAAGAAGTAGATCAAATTATACATATATTTTGATAGATTACATATATTCATATATTATATAGATTACATATATTTGTGTATATATATTCAAACTGTATGGATGTGTAAAAGTTGAAAAGCCAAACTGTATTCCAAGCACAATTCTTTTTTTTTTTTTGTCAGTCTCACTCTGTTGCTCAGGTTGGAGTGTAGTGGCATGCTCGTGGCCACCGCAGCCTTGACCTGCTTGGGCTCAGGTGATCCTTCTGCCTCAGCTTTCCAAATAGCTGGAACTACAAGGGTACACCACCACGCCCAGCTAATTTTTTAATTTATTGTAGAGATGAGGTCTTGCCATGTTGCCCAGGCTGGTCTCGAACCTTTGGGCTCAGGCAATCCTCTGCCTCCATCTTCCAAAGTGCTGGGATGACAGACGTGAGCCACTGCACCTGGCCCAAGCCTGATTCTACTCTTTAGGTGTTTAAATATGTTAGAATCACTGGGCACAGTGGCTCATGCCTATAATGCTAGCTCTTTGGAGGCTGAGGTGGGAGGATTGCTGGAGTCTAGGAGTTTGAGACCAGTGTAGGCAGTATAGCAAGACAAAAAAAAAAAAATTAGCTGGGTGTGGTGACGCATGTCTGTAGTCCCAGCTATTCAAAAGGTGGAGGCAGAAGGATTGCCTGAGTCCAGGAGGTGGAGGCTGTGGTGAGCCGTGATTCTGCAACCTGGACATCTTGGGCTTAGGGGATCCTACCGCCTCAGCCGCCTGAGTAGCTGAGACTACAGGTGTGCACCATTATGCCTAGCTCTTTTTTTTTTTTTTTTTGGTAGAGACCAGGTCTTGCTATGTTGTCCAGACTGGCCTCAGACTCCTAGGCTCAAGCAAGCCTCCTGCCTTGGCCTCCTGAAGTGCTGGGATTACAGGCGTAAGCCACTGCTCCTGGCCTTAACCTGATTTTTAAATTGCATAAGCCTGTCTTCCCCGCTAGCCCTTAAGCTTCAGGATGGCTGGAGCTCAATGCATAGAGGTGCGAGGTAAGTATCTATGGGACAAATGAATGAATGAATGAGCACATACTCAATCGGAGGCGCCTTGCTGAGAAGGCTCTGGGGAGCGAGGAGGTGAGGAGGCTAGCAGGATGGCAGCAGCTGCAGTGTCTTGACGTTGCTTCACTGACTTTCCCATGCCACTCAACACATTTCTGGTGTGGCTGGTTTTCATAATAGTCTAACCAAAATCATCCAGGAAGGTTGTAAATCTGCTGCAGCAAAATGTGAAAACGGCATGCCTTTCAAAGCAAAGTGCATTTTTTGGGGTGTATTTTCTGTTCTGCAGTTGCTTTGTAAGTAGCATGAATAATCGTGCAGTCCCAGACTGGAAATGTGTTGAGGAAAACCGACAGCCACCTGGAAGTGTTCTTTAGTTTGTTTGTTTCGCAGTTGGAGTCTCGCTGTGTCACCCAGGCTGGAGTGCAGTGGCACGCTCATGGCCACCGCAGCCTCAACCTGCTGGGCTCAGGTGATCCTTACACCTCAGCCTTCCACTACCATGCCTGGCTATTTTTTTTATTTTTTATTGTAGAGATGAGATCTCACCAAGTTGCCCAGGCTGGTCTTGAACCCATGGGCTCAGGCAATCCTCACACCTCGGCTTCTCAAAGTGCTGGGATTATAGGCATAAGCCACTGTGCTTGACCGGAAGTGGTCTTTTTTTTTTTTTTTTTTTTTTTTTTTTAGTTGGAGTCTCACTCTGTCGCCCAGACCTGCTGGGCTCTGGCGATCCTTCTGCTCAGCCTTCCAAGTAGCTGGAACTACAGGCGCACGCTACCACGTCTGGTTAATTTTTAAAAATTTATTGTAGAGATGAGGTCTCACCAAGTTGCCCAGGCAGGTCTCGAACCCATGGTCTCAGGCAATCCACTCACCTCAGCCTCCCAAAGCGCAGGATTACAGGCT
>CAUYQG010267493.1:0-10503 GCA_963574415.1 Tarsius wallacei
GCAGCAAATAATTGGGTCATGGTTTCTTATCCAGTTTGCTATCCTGTGTGTTTTTATTGGTGCATTTAGTCCATTCACATTCAGGATGATTATTGAAATGCGACTATTGATCGCTGTCATGAGGTTCTTATAAAGTTTTTGTTGTTGTTGTTGTTGTTAGTTTTGTTCCACTTTGCTGTTATTCCAGTTTGTTTTGGGTATGTGTGTATGTCTGCGTGTTTGTGTGTGTGTGTGTGTGTGTGTTCAATTTTTTTGGCATTGGTTTCTGCTTTGCATCCTCATATAGAGTGGGGATGGGGAGTGGGTCTCAGAGGACACATACTACAATAAGTGAGCATTGTAATTTGCAAGTAGTATCTGAATTCTAGCAACCCATCCCCTATTTTATTCAAATTTCAAAAATGACAAGAACCAGTAAAGCTTCCCATTCACCATCTTATTTCAAAATAAAACAAAACCAGAGCCCTGATCAGGGAAGAATAGAGGACTGAGCAAACATCAAAAGGGAAAGCCTCTCCCACTGACACTGAATAACAGAACTAAAGAGAAAAACAAGAGATCTGTCACAAATGAGGAAAAAACAAAGGAAGACCTCAGGCAATTTCAAGAGTACCAAAAAGAAAACAGCTGAAAAGTCAGACCTTGGTGCCCAAACAATGGAAGTCACCAAGGACTGACCCCAGAATATGGCAGGGATTCGGGAATGGATGGAAATAGTGACTAAGACTCAAGAAAGAAAAGATGCACCACTGACAGGACATGTAACAGAGATTTTGGCAATAAAAAAATTTCATCCAGGAAATAAATAACAAGATGACAAGCATGGAAATCAGAATTAAGCTAGTTGAAGAAAGAATCTCAGAACTTGAAGACCAGAACATGGAATTAACCTGATCTGTAAAAAACATAGAAAGAAGACTCAGAAAGAAAGAACAAAGCCTACAAGAGATGTGCAATTATATCAAGAGGCCGAACCTATGCCTGATTGGTATCCCAGAAAAATAAAGTGAAATGGAGAACAACTTGGAGCAAGTATTCCAGGAGGTAATACAAGAAAACTTTTACCATCTCACCTGAGATGTGACCAGCAAAGCACAAGAGATACAGAAAACCCCCACCAGACATCAAATGAGAAGATCAACCCTTAAACACATAGTAATTCGCCTGCTCAAAGTAGGCACAAAAGAAAAAATCCTAAAGGCAGCAAGAGAGAAAGGTCAGACTACCTTTGCAAAACCAATCAGAATAGCAGCAGACCTATTGTCAGAAACAAGGAAGAAGGGACAGGAGCCCTATATTCAAAGTACTCAAAGATAAACAACGTCAACGAAGAATTTCCTATCCAGCCAAGCTCAGCTTCATCAGTGATGGAGAAATAAAATCATTCCCAGACATCCAATCCCTAAGAGATTATGCAGCTTCCAGACCAGCTCTATAGGAGACACTTAAAAAGGTATTAAGCACAGAAGAAAGAAAAAAAAAAAAGAATGATCACACACTTCCCAAGAGAAGAGCAGAGCACAGAATCAACAGAGAATGCAGTGCAACAAGAAACTTGAAAACACACACATACATTAACCTCAAAGCCAAAAGCAAACAAGCAAACAAAAAAAAAACTTTATAAGAACCTCATGACAGCGATCAATAGTCGCATTTCAATAATCATCCTGAATGTGAATGGACTAAATGCACCAATAAAAACACACAGGATAGCAAACTGGATAAGAAACCATGACCCAATTATTTGCTGCATCCAGGAGACTCAACTCACTACAAGGAACACACACAGACTCAAAGTTAAAGAATGGAAAATGAGTTTCCAGGCAAATGAGATTCCAGGGGCTGCAATCTTAATATCAGACAAAACAACCTTTAAGCTATCAACAATTTAAAATGCTGCAAAAGGACACTAAATAATGATAAAAAGTTCAATCCATCAACAAGAAATATCCACCCTAAACATATATGCACCCAACACAGAAGCACCAGCATTTATAAAGCAACTACCAAGTAAACTAAAAAAAATTGACTCTAACACTATTATAACGGGGACTTGAATACCCCACTAATAGTCCCAGAGAGATCATTGCGGCAAAACATCAACAAGGACATCCAGAACCTAAACTTGACACTTGACCAAATGGACTTAATAGATACCTACATATTACTCCATCCAAAAACCACAGAATTGGCTGGACTCGGTGGCTCAGCCTGTAATCCCAGCGCTTTGGGAGGCTGAGGTGAGTGGATTGCCTGAGACCGCTGGTTCGAGACCCACCTGGGAAACTTGGCGAGACCTCATCTCTACAATAATTCAAAAAAATTAGCCGGGCATTGTAGCGCGAGCCTGTAGTTCCAGCTACTTGGAAGGGTGAGGCGGAAGGATCGCCGGAGACCAGCAGGTCGAGGCTGCAGTGGCCAGAAAGCAGCCACTGCACTACAGTCTGGGCAATGGAGTGAGACTCCAACTCAAAAAAAAAACAAAACAAAAAAACAAGAAACAAACAAACAAACAAAAAAACAAAAACCATAGAATATACATTCTACTCATCACCACATGAAATGTACTCCAAGATTGATCACATCCTTGGCCATAAAACAAGCATAAACAAATTCCATAAGGTTGAAATCTTGCCACGCATAGTCTCAGACTACAGTGGAATAAAAATAAATATCGGCCAGGCTCGGTGGCTCAGCCTGTAATCCCAGCACTTTGGGAGACCGAGGCGAGTGGATTGCCTGGACCCGTGGGTTCAAGACCCACCCGGGCAACTTGGCGAGACCTCGTCTCTACAATACATCAAGAAAAAATTAGCTGGGCTGGTATCGCATGCCAGTAGTTCCGGCTACTTGGGAGGCTGAGGTGGAAGGAATGCTCGAGCCCAGCAGGTCGAGGCTGCAGTGACTGTGAACATGCCACTGCACTCCAGCCTGGACAACAGAATGAGACTCCAACTCAAAAAAATAATAAATAAATAAATAAATAAATAAATGTCAACACCAACGACATTTCCCCAAAACCCACAAAGACATGGACACTAAACAGCATGAAGCTGAACAACTACTGGGTAAACAATGAAATCAAAGCAGAAATTAAAAGACTTAAAGATTTCTAATATTCTTTTAAGTTTCACTTTCCTTCCTTTCTTTATCATATTTTATATCTCTTATTTCTTATGGTCATATTATCTGAACAATACCATGAACACATGTGTTACCTAATATTTACTTCTGTTTTATGTAATCAATGCTTTCAAAATTATGCTCTTCCCTTTCATCTTTTTTCATGCTCATATGCAATCTCTTACCATTATCTTGGTGTTGAACTTTTACAAATCATTCTCTGTGCAATTCCATGGTCTGGTAGGAGTATTCCTCCTGCAACACCTCTTTGATTCCTGAAGGCTATTAAACTGCCCTAGATGCAATTAGGTACATTTGAAAAAGGGCAGATAATCAATAGTTATATAATCTATTCAATTATTTGGTAGTCAAAGAGCAGTAGGAAAAAAAAGAGAGAGAATTGTGAGGAATGTTGTCCCTGATTCGTCTCTGTGTTTGATGATGTTATAAGAGCCTCTAACTTTCAGTAGCAAATACGCCCACCTCTTTGCACAATAACCATTGTGGTCACTCCAGCCCCCTTTCTGACGTTACCTTCACTGAGTAGCTTCCAAGATTTGACTCTGAACATTTTGATCGCTATTGAACTCAGTAGCAAAAAGTGTTCTCAGAGTTCACCCTCACCTCCAAACTGTATCCTTCATTTTTAAGGATATGTTTGTAAATTTCTGCTAGATTTCATCTGCTTACTTCTGCCAGTGGTCAACTGCCCTTTTAGGAAAATTCATTTTGAACAAGTATTCTGCACCTTCTTTTTGTGTGGTCCCATAGCACCGACTCAGCATATTTTTTTCAACATTTGGCAACTTTCCTAGTTGCCAGCCTCAGTATAGTAGAGAAATAAAAAAAAATCATATTTCCTTATATCCCCAATGTTTATCCTGAAATCCAGTTAAACTTAAAAAAAATTTTGAATTATTTTTGTATTCATTAATATAGACAGAACCTTGCTATGTTGCCCTAGCTGGTCTCAAACTCCTGGGCTTAAGCAATTATCTTGCCTTGGCCTCCCAAATTGCTGGGATTACAGGTTTGAGCTACCATGCTTGGCTTCCAGCTAAACGTCTTAAAAGAATGGAAAGAGTGACGGTTTTCTGCGTAGTACTGGAAGGCTTTCATTGATAAGGAATTTACTCTCATCTTTGGAATCAAAATCTCATTAATCAGCAATGTTTCTAAGTACGTCTAGCATTATTTTTATCTGTCGTTTCAACTTTTTCCATTAAACTTGCTAAACTTACCATCTCACCATGCTCCTCTTTGATTTCAGGAGTTAAATTTGCCACTCTCTTCGTGGTAAACATAGAAATTACCAGATGGGAACCTATTCACCTTCCTGCTTCCAGATCTACAAACTTACCTGTATACTCACCTATTCATTCTCACTTCTCATTATAATAGAAATAATGTCCATTTCCCTGTACTAGTCTCCTAGCCTGTCTAATATCCTCCAACCCGCTCTCACACTAATAACTCAAGGATAATTTATCCTATAAGTCATCTTTGAAATCATCCTTTCCTCATATCTCATTCACTCTTTGTTCTCTGAATTTCTTCTGCTATCAACCTATATCAAACAACCTTCCTGTAAACACTGAACCACTGCAATTGTCTGATCTGCCTTGATTCACTATTATAATATCCAGTAATTTACTATATTATAATAGCCAGAGTGATCTTTCAGAAATACAGATCTGATCATGTCCTTCCACCACTTAAACAGTTCAATGTTTCCAACAGAAGAAAGAAAAGTCATTAACATACCTCTTCCAACTTCTCCAACCTAGTCCTGTACCCTACCTTGTCCGTCATGACACAAGAACTTTGATCATGCATTCTTTGTACACAGAATGTTCTTCCTCTCTTCACATCATCAATTTTTACTCACCTTTCACATTTCATCTACACCATCATTCTCTTAGGAAACACACTCCTGACTTCCAAAGTCATATGATGTGTTCTCTGTTAAAATGGAAGTTCCAGGAGGGTAGAAAAAATATATTTTTATATTCAAAATTGTATTTCTAGCACCTAGCATAATATAAAGAACAGAGTATGTCTCAACAAATATCTGTTGAATTAATAAGGACTGAACATAGGAAGAGAAATCCATATTGGAAGACAATTTAAAAAAATGGAGTTGGGAGAACCTCAGTAAAGACTTTAGCTTCAGAAACCAGGGGGAGAAGAACATTTTTAAGGGGAAGTAAACTCATCCAATACTGTTGAGAAGTCAAGTGGGTCCATGGAGGTGAATTAACCAAGACATAGATAATTGGTAAGTTTAGGGATAGTAACGTCAATGGAGTGATGAAGGCAGAATTTAAATTATAGTAGGTTGAGGAGTTAACTGAAGAAGGGGAGACATTATGGATAGGTCTTTTATCATGTTTGTATCTGTAGAAAACGAGAGATATAGGGCAGTATGTGTCACAGCATATTAAGTTAAAGGAAAGTATTTTATTTTACTCTAATAGAAAGATGGATGCTTATGTTTAAATACTGATAGAACAGACCCAATAGAGAGATAAATCAAAAATACAGGTATTAAAATAATTGGTCAAGTAAGGTGGATTTTTTTTTTTTTAAGAGAAATGAAGCACATTTACCTGAAGTGGATTTTACTTCCAACCACCCAAGCTAAACTTTTTTAATGAAAAGCAATTCATAATTTAAAATACGAGAATGAAAATAAGGCAATTACAACAACTATTAATATTGACATAGTATGATCTATGCCCCCAGAAACACCACCCTAACCTGGAACATCACTGTAGAGTTTTGAATCTTTAAAAATTTAAGTTTTGAAATATTCGAAACAGAAAAGCTGAACATCAGTGTTTTGTATATAAAAGTTATCATAATAGACTTTGTTTGTAAATAATGCTAATTTTTCTCTGTTGGTAATTTTTCAAGTGCATTACTGGTTGTTGTTGTTGTTTTCTTTCTAGTTTACAAGTTGATTACTGTTGAGTAGCAGGATAATGATAAAAGAGATGAAGACTGGAAGTCAGAAAGGCTCAACCACAGTTCTAGCTCTGTTGCTAATTAACTGTAGGACTTTGCCCGAGCCATTCCATCTTTTCAGCTTTATTTTTCTCATCTACAAAATAAGGACAATAAGGACCACTATACTTTTCTCACAGAGCATAGATTGTGAGGATCAAATGTGTTCATGCATATGAACACTCATACAAAATGCTATACAAAACAGCTGAATGAGAAGAAATAAAACCTTTATGCAAAATGCTGCTCCATCTAGGCATGTAGTTGGGGTAGATTCCTTAACACTTCAATGCCTCAGTCTCTTCACCTAGAAAATGGGGATAATGTTCCCTATCTTCTCAAAATTTTATTAAGATTAAATTAGTTGTGAATGAAAGAAGAAAGTATACCTGTTAACTGTGCTTTGATTTGATATGTATTCTGCCTTTGAGTTTTGTTCTTTTCTTTTCAACCTAATGGGACATGATTCTACCTGAATGGTTTGCATTAGACAGGATTCAGACTCTGATGCATGAAAGGTTCTTACAGCTGTGCTATTTGACAGGTTGCCCCCAGGTGGGCAGCAGCAGCAGCATTTGGAAACTTATTAGGAATGCAGAATCTCAGGCCCTAATCCAGACTTACAGAATCAAAATATGCATTTTAACAAGATCCCCAAAAGATGTGTACACAGTTGATTTGGGAAATCATGGTATAACAAGCAATCCAGTTGTTAGAAGTGGGTTCAAAGAGACCAATGTACATAATATTGTAACCTCTGATACCATTTTCTCATGTCCATTTTCCTTTGTCATCAGTCTCCCAACTCTGTTTTACTATGAAAATGAAGTGAACAAAAGAAAAGAAAAATGGAATGCAAAGTTGAACAACCTTCAAATGTACTTGTGAAGCACTTTTACACAAGAGCAAGAATACACTCCTGTACCTTTGTATTGTCACTCATTAGATCTCTCTGCCTGGAATAACACTGTCAAAGTTGGGACCTTCCTATTCTCCCTACCCATCTGTTCTTTAACTTACTGCCACCACCAAAGGCACTATCAAAATGCACTATGTTAAGGAGAGTGTCCAAGTTACTGCACATTTACAACCAAAGAGGCCATGGTTCTACAAATTATTCTGATGGTTTCTCAGAGGTGAAGGTGAAATGTACAAAAACATTTCAGCAATACATGTGTAACTTTTTAATAGGCATTTAGAAATATGCTATGTTTTTAAAAGTAGGCAATTACAATAAAGTTGAGTCTGTTACAATAAGCTTCAGTAAAAATCAAACTGCATAGTATGAGTCTATCATGGAAAAAAGTTTTGTTCTGTTTTTTGTTTTGTTTTACATTTTAAGTGATCTATTTGAAGACTGGGGAAGCTTGTTACTATGGACACTAGTGATATTTCAGCAATGAAATAAGTTTGAATGTTGCTGATGAAAGTAAGCTAAGTCCACCTTTCTTCAACCCCAGATCTATAGCCTTTTGCTAAATATCAGGAGAGTCATCTTGTCAGTACTCTGAAGGAAAGAGATTTACAAGTTAACCAAAATAGATTAGCACCTTCTGGGATGAAAATATATGTCATGAGAATGAACATATAGGGAATTTTATCAGAAGAGTGTTTCCAGATGAAGTTCGCAATTTTTTAAATCACTATTTCTTTCACTAAAACTCTCCCTTTGAAATGGCACATGGTCCTTTAAACACAGCATCTAAGATTTGATTTATAAAAAACCAGATGTTAGTGCAGTTTGATTTACATGTCTTTGGGGGTAGCTATAATTTTAGCATCAGTATATATTGCATTTACGTGGAGGGTCTTCTACACAACATTTAAAGATTTGTGTGTCCCTTGGAGATACAGGTGAGGGAATTGTTGCTCTTTACTTCATGATAACAGGCTCAATTTTTCAATTTGTAATTAAATAGCCCATAGTCATCTTGAAAGACTGCTAGAACTGGTGCTATTCAAGCAAACCTTGAGGAAGTCATGGCAAATAAAGGCTAAAAAGATGATCACCTGAGAAATCAAGATGATTAAATAGTCATACCCACCAGGGTTTTCAGAATTCAGTTAGCAGTGATTGCGAACATTTGACAGAAACACAGATGATCTACTCATTGCAAAGTAAAAGCAAGGTTGAATAACAGATTCTGCTCTTATGATCTGGCTCCAAAATTTAGAAAAGGAAATGTATGAATGATCTTTGCAAAACGGCCAAAGGCAGGGGAAAAATAGAATTTCAAACAATGTAGTCAGTGTGCCATATATGACATTAGCTTGGATATTATGTGTTTGTTTCACATCTCAAGTTAGTTCATGATATTGTTCTAGGTATAGGTATAGGTATATGCTCTTCACAGGTGTCCAGGATCAAGGTAAAATAAACTCATTGATCATGTTTAAGTCTTTCAATTTGCTAACCTTTTCAATTCTGAATCTTGGGAGAACAAAACCTCAATGAGTAAGACTTTTGTGCTTTATATCCATTGAAAAAATTTTTAAAAATTAAAAGGAAACAAGAAGATATTAAAGACTTTGTTCTTAGAGAAAAGGAAGGAAGAATGAAGAAAAGATGAAATGTATGTAGGAAGACAGGAAGCTTTACAGGCAACTTGCATGGCCTGATGTGATTTATTAAAGATTCGGCCCATAATTTGCAGAGTATCATCTCCAATCAGCATTAATTTATGATGAGACAATGTGGGTAGTTATCTTGCTAATATGACTTGATTGGAGTTGTAAATTGGGATTCTGCCTCAAAGTGGCTCCTTCCTTCTCTGGTCATATTGTTCAGAATTTCCTTTCATTTCTTTTTTAAGGCAACAATAAAAATAATTTTGTATTCTTATTATGAAAATAATGCACTTGAGAGAGGTTTAAAATGGCGACGGGACAAGCTAAACTGTGACGATCTCCACAAAAGGTGACTCCTGAAGGCAGTTCCACGCACCCCCATAGCCCCAACCAACACAGGGGGTGGCTGCTATAGCCAGTCCCAAACAACAAACAGCCTTCGTTGCACTACGGCCTCTGCTGTTTGCTACCAGGTGCTGAAAAGCTGCTCTTGGTTCTCGGCTCCGGCCCAGGGAATTCCGGGCTCTGGCCTGGAGAATTCCCAGCTCCCTCCTCCACCTCAAGCCACCGGCGGCACACCAAATGCAGCGCCCAGCTATATCGCTGATTCCCGGTGCCTGACACCGGACACACACCACCATAGCCTGTCATAGTGGATCATCCACAGACCGGATGAGTGGAGAGAAAGGACGAGTGGAGAAAAACGATAAGCGAAAGAGGAGCTGCCTACCACAGCCATTTTCCAGGCAGAGAATCGCATTGCCCCGCCCATCTACGAGCAGCCTCCACCTTGGTTTCTAAGGTAACCTGGACAAACAGGAGACAAAAAGGTCCTCCCCTACGCTGAATCAGACTCAGGCAACTTAGTCCTGTGGCAGACCTCTCAGGCAGCAAGCCAAGGGAACCAACCCAACCTCTGAGTAAATTTATCTGCCTGCAAAGGGGACAGGCTGGAGATCAGAGCTGAAGAGACTTTAGACGCTCAGGAAAGACTCCAGAGCTAGTCTGGTTTCTTATTCTGATTTTTGATTTTATTGTTTTGACTGTTTGTTTTGCTCACTTTTATTTGCTTTTTGAGTTAGACTCCTTGTTTGTGTTGGGGAAAAGCACATCAAAAGGCATGATATTTTTGAACTGTCTTTGTGTGATTACTGGTAAGCTTTAGGGAACTTTTTTTGTTTGTTTTTTACTCTTTTCTGGCCTTGTGTCTCTTTTCATTCGTTAGTTGATATGTATGTCTGCTTTCCCTCTTACTCTTCTCTCTCTCCAACTTCCTCTTGAGCCCCCTTCTTCCATTATTTTCCTTTTTCTCTTCTCCTTTTGTTCAAGGGAACAAACCTAAACCCCACTGCATGGACAGATTTTAAGGCAGTGGGAAGTGAGTTCCAGTGTGCCCATACACCTGTTGGTGGATACTGGGATTTACAGATAGATTCTGAATCACAGCTCCCCCCCTCAATTAAATCTCAAAACTGCAAAAAGTACAGCCCCAACCCACAGTCCAGCCTCAAAAGTGAACAAAGCCAGAGCATGCTCATAAGGAAGAACAGGAGATTGACCAAAAAGAAGTAAAAGCAACCCCACATTCCCTGAAAAACAATATTAAAGAAGGGGAGGGAAAGGGGGAGAGAGAAAAATCTACACAAAGGAAGAAAAACCAAAAGAAGCCAGGCTCGGTGGCTCAGCCTGTAATCCCGCGCCTTGGGAGGCTGAGGTGAGTGGATTGCCTGAGCCCGCGGGTTCGAGACCCACCTGGGCAGGCGAAACCTCATCTCTACAATAAATCAAAAAAATTAGCCGGGCGTG
>CAUYQG010267497.1:0-37436 GCA_963574415.1 Tarsius wallacei
AGCTCACTGTATCTTCCAACTCCCGGCCTCAAATGAGCTTCCTGCCTCAGATTCTCAAGTAGCTGGGGCAACAGGTGCACACTGCCACACCTAGCTAATTCAACAATTTTTTTCTAGTGCTGGGTCTTGTTCTGTCGCCCAGGATGGAGGGCAGTGGTGTGACCATAGCTCACTGCATCCTCGATCCCCTGGCCTCAAATGACCCTTCTGTCTCAGTTTTCCAAGTAGCTGAGACCACAGGCACGTGCCACCCCCCCGAGATAATTTAAAAATATTTGAAGAGAAAGGGTCTCACCATGTTGCCCAGGGAAATCGCAAACTCCTGGCCTCAAGCGGTCCTCCTGCCTTGGCCTCTTAGAGCATTGGTATTACAGGTGTGAGCCACGATGCCAAGCTGGATACTGTATTTCTGACAGCCTCCTGGCGAGGCTCGTCCATGGCCCGAACTTCAATTGCCAGGGGGACTTGTGTCCCAGCTGGGCTCAGCAAGGAGTTTCAGTCCCTGTAAGAACCCATCGTGAAGACATCTGACATTTACACATCCTCATTGTCTCAGTTTGGGGTTCCCCGAAGCTGATCCTAAGCCAAGGATTCAGGAGCAAACAGTTTACCTGGGAGGTGATCCCAGGAAGTGCTGGTGACACAGCAGGGGAGGAGAAGGGTGAGCCTATGAGCTCTCTGTTCCTCTGGGGACATCTGGGAGACTGTTGAACATGCTGTGGAGTGTCACAGGGACCTGCAGGGGGATGCCATCGTGCTCACAAGAATGGGGAGTGCTCTGGGAATAACTGCGGTCATGGTCATGATCTGATGAAACCCAAATCCAGCCATTTTGTAAGGGTGATGACGATGTTATTCAGTAACCAGATCATCACACCACGAAATGAATCCTGGCAACCGTGTTATGGCGAGCCTCGTGGTGCCATGAGCCGTCTGTAGGGGGTTCTGATCCACTCCGGAAGACTGGGAGGCTTCGCCACCCTGAGGAGGAGGGTGGGAAGAGTGTTCCAGGCAGAGGAACAGCATGTACCAAGGCCCTGTGGTGGGAGTGCATGTGAGCGGGAGACTGCAGCAGTGCTCAGGGGTGCCTGGGGATCAGGTGGGCATGGTGGGCAGGGGCTGGACCTCCCAGGGCCTGGAAAGTCACGGCGAGGAGTTTGTCTTAAGGACAGTGCGTACCACGAAGGGGTTTCAACCGGGGTGAGGATGGGGAGGGTAATACAATCACACTTGCTTCTTGAACCTGCCATTCTGGCTGCCCAATATACAGAGGCCGGGGAGACGAAAAGAAAGGCGGTAGCTGTCCGGGAGGAGGAGATGGAGGCTGAGACGGAGGAAGTGGTGGTGGAGATGGAGAGAGGGGATGGAATTCAGGAGCTATTGAGGAGCAATAATTATGATGGCTGGGGTGCAGGCTGGCAGCTAAAGGGTTGCGTGAGCATATAACGGGGACCTGACTCGGTCTGGGGGACCCCTGGGAAGCGATTTTCGAACTGTGCCGAGAAAGTTAAATGGAGTCTCGCAGCGGGTAATGGGGTGGGAAGGAGGATGAACTATCCCAAGAATTCAGAACAGCTCACGCAAAGGCCCTCTCGGATGGGAATCTGGTGGCCCAGGTAACTAGGGGGTCCAGTGGGATGGGGCTGGCGAAGCAGTGGAGAGCTGGGCGGTGGCCCCACGAGCTATGTCCTTCCCTGGCAGTGAGGGACTCATAGCAGGGCTTCAGCAAGAGGCTCACGAGATCTGATTTGTCTGTTCAAGCGATCCCTCCGGCAGCCGAGAGGAGGGTGTGGAGGTGGGCGCCAGCAGGCGGGTGGCAGCCCCACCTGGGAGCAAATTCAGCCATGAAGATCCTTCAGCCCTCTTGCCTCATCTTGCCTGAAGTGTCTTCAACGGAGGCAGAAGCTTTCCGTACCATTCTAGAGGTAAGGCTAGAAACATACACCGTAAAGGGGACAGGAAACCCTGTGCCAAGGACGTTCTCCAGAGGCTCCCCGTTCCAGCACTTAAGTGTGAGAAGCTTCAGGGCTCCCACCTGTGAAACGGGCACTCACCTGCCCCCTGGGTTGAGAGGTCTGTGTGTATCCAGAGTCATCAACCCGACTGGATGTCTTCCTCTGAGCCGGTGAGGCTCCCTGTGGGTTCTTTTCATTCTCTACCCATAGACGAACAGATGCATGTGTCCCAAAGACATGGGGCAAACAGAATTTGTGTGAATAGTCACTAAACGGGAAGGTCAGGGGACCTCTGGAGGCTCCAGACACTTTGGATGATGTGCAGCTTCATTGGAAACAGACTTCGTAAAATTAATGAAGGACCACATGGTTAGAATTGTGACAGTAGCCTGAATTCTGTTAGGATATACACATATCCTACATACGAACCTTCAAGTTGCAGATTTTCAAAGATGCAAACGTGTGTTCGCATGTCCAATCATGTAAGTTAGTTAATGGGTCTGGCATTACATTGTCATGGGCTGTACTGTAAAATTAGACATGTTTATTTTTTGTTTTTGTGTTTGTTTTTTTTTGTACTGCTTGAATGAAATGCATTCTAAACCTATTGCAGTACTATATAGCTGATTGTGTTAGGTGGGTACTTAGGCCAGCTTCGTTGGACTTCCAAAGAGATTGGACTTATGAACGTGTTCTTGGGACGGAACTTGTTCGTATGTAGGGGACACATTGCACTTTTATTTTCCTCGACCTTTTCCTTTTCCATGCCTGATTACTTGCACATAGTCATTCCAATAGACAGCAGTCAGGAATGATCAATTATCTTCAAATCCTGACCCTCCTGTGTGGGCTGTAGGGAGTAGCTAGACTGATTGGCTTATTTAGCTTGTTTTCTCTCAAAGAACAATGAGCCCTTAGGTCACACAGACCTTGATGGCACCCAGAAGTTAGATCAGCAGAAGGGTGAGTAGCTTCGATCACGGGGACTCTCCCCTCCCTCATACCTTCCATAGCTAAAGGATAACCAGCCATTGCTCACAAGATTTGTAACTTTCCCAGCAGCTCCTATGGATAACAGAAGCCTAACGCTAGTCTTTAAGACATTTTTCAGATTTTGCATTCTGATGGACCAGTGGACCCTCTGGAACCCATGACCCATGCCAAGGACCCCTACTCAGGGGGAACTGACTCAGCATGCACGATGACGGTTTCAACAGTCCTACGAGTTCACTCCCAACCAATCAGTAGTCTCAATCCCCTAGCCCCCCGCTGGCTAAATTATTTAAAAATCCTAGTCTCTTAGTTCTTGGGGAGGCAGATTGGAGAAATAGCGCCTATCCTCCCACACAGCTGCCCTGTGATCACTAAACTCTTTCTCTGCAGCTACAACTACTGTCTCAGTGTATTGGCTTTTCTGTGCAGCAGGCTCAGGAGGCTGTGACACATTCAAATAAGAAACTCTGGGACCACAGTGGAGCTGTCTCCCCTGAAACCACAGTGTATTCACGAAAAGACTACCCATGGATTCAGCATGGACTCCACCAGTTTCCAGGATAGCAACTTGCTCTAAAAAGCTGAAGCATTGTTGTCTGTGTTTATTGAGAGAGTGGATATCCTCTTGAGATGTGCTGTTTGTGGATGCCCTTGCAGTCAGTGGCTCAAGTGCATGATCTGGGCTTAATCCGTGCTGTCCACCTTCCACAGTAGAAGGCACTGAGTGTGGATTCGGAGGCTGGCTTTGCTCCTGGGTGAGCCTCTGTGGTTTCTGTTTCTTGTCCGTTCTCGTTCTTTCTGCTAACAGCTCCTTGGGTTCCTTGTGGGCTTGGTGGACTGGCCCTCAAGGTGTCTGGCCTCCCTAGCTGAGAGGTGGGCACAGGACTCAGGCTCAGGTGATCAGTCTGCTCTCCTGGGACTGGAGTGATTCAAGGATGAAACAATGGCTGGAAGCCCTGAAGGCACCATTCCATCAACTCCTATCCCTTGGGAAGCCAAGCTCTTCCTTCTTCCTTCCCCTTGATCCTGAGAACTCTCTCATATCCTCCCAATTTCCTTGTGGTTAAGTTAGCCATGGCTGGCCTTTGCAGCAGTTGGCCATAACATCTAACTATTGTAGCCACTCCTGGTTCTGGGGCCTCAGGCAAGTGTCTGAACTTCACTGGAACTTAGTTTCCTCATTCGCAAAATAATAAGAGTAACAATCATTTCTGATTTATCCATCTCGAGAAGGAGCTTAAGTCAAATAATGTATTTGACTAGGGAACTATCATCTCTCAGACAAGCATGCCAAAGTGCTTTTTTTTTGGGCCTATTCTTGAGGCCCAGCTGATGCTTCTTCTTACAGGAAGTCCTCCTTGCCTATCTCAGCCATGTGGAAACCTTTCTCTGATCCATGTCTAATCTCTATTCCCAGCAAATATCTGATCATGTGTAGTCTTGCCTAACTCATTCTCGCATTCGCATATACATAATCAAGTAGAATCATTTATTCTTTTAGTTGTTATTTTCATCAGAGCTAAATACTCAAAAAGTTCCATGAGGTTTGTTATACAACTGCAGCTTCTCTGCCATGCCTTTCCATTCCTGTTTGTCAGAGGCCAATGCCTTCAACTCTTTCAGCTCATGGTTTGGTTCTCGCTGTCATGTCTCTAAGTTGCAGGGTTGTAATTACACAGCTGCTTGATTTTTCACTTTGAGGCATTCTGTATTCATCTTACTACGGGCAATGTGGATTAAGTGTTTTCTTCTTGCTGCCTTTCCCATCCATGTGCACTCTTCCCATTCCCTTTTCCTCCTAAGTAGAGTGTTGTCTTTATTGGGTTAGTAGGTAGAGTTCACATTCCCATGATTACTTTGTAGACTGACTGCACTGATGACCCTACTTAAGGTCCTCACTTCATCCTCATCCTTTGCAGCTCGACCCTTGAAAAAGTGGGTCTACTGCCCCACCCCTTACATCTGGGCCAGCTTGTGCTTGCTTTAGCTGAAAGAGTGAGCAAGACCCAAAGAGGCCCATGTGCTTTCATTGTCTCTCCTTGAAAGGAACTCTGCCTGGGCCAAGAGAACAAGCCTGGACTTGTCTGCTAAGGGATGAGAGACCCCATGGAGCAGAGAGAAGTTGTCCCAACGGAGGCATTCTGGACCAGCCCATCTGCCAGCTGACTGTAGATACATCATACAAGAGCTCAACCCAGATCAGCAGAACTTCCCTGCCAACACACAATCTCCTGAGCTTCACAAATGCTTACTATTATTATTTTTTGCCACCATGTCTTGGGGTGAGTTTTTACATAGTTGACAGCTATGCCATGTAGTAAGCAATGATTGTTTTTCTTGCCTTTTATTTTCCCTGGAGTTAATAATGATCCTTTTTTTTTGTCCTCTCAATGCATTCAGATGCACCAACTATGTTATTAATTTCATCTTCTTGAGGCTGTCTCTCTTGGTCCTTTCTGACCTACTTTAATCAGGACCAACTGTAGTTGTCACTTTCTTTCATGCTGGGACCTACTTTCCCTGTGATCTGGGAATCCCTTCACCTTGTTACTATGTTGAATTCTCAGTTTCCTCGTATTCTGTCTTTCCTTTTCTGGATTTTTCTCCCGTGTTGTGGTGTGTATTCTCTAGTAGCTCCCTGAAAACGGGTATGTGACAATCATTTGTTTTCAGACATTGCATTCCCCACTTCCTGAAAATGTCTTTATTCTATGGTCCTATTTGACAGTTTGGCTGGGTATAGAATTTTTGTTTGGAAAGAATGACTTTCCTTCCTAGTTTTAAGGTATGTTTCCCATTGACTCTAGCTTCCAGTGTTACTACTGAGAAGTCTGAAGCCACTCTGATTCCTGAAAAATATCGAATGTGCCGTGAAACTGTGTGTCATCCTTGTGCAGGGACCATGCTGATCATCTGTGTCTTCTTTTTTTTTAAAAATTGAGTCAGAGTCTCACTCTGTTGCCCAGGCTGGAGTGCAGTGGTATGGTCACAGCCACCATAGCCTTGACTTGCTGGGCTCAGGTGATCCTTTCGCTTCAGCCTCCCAAGTAGCTGGAACTACAGGCATGTGCCATCATGCCCAGCTAATTTTTTGATTTATTGTAGAGATGGGGCCTCGCCATGTTGCCCAGGTTGATCTCGAACCTGTGGGCTCAGGCAATTCTCTTGCCTCGGCCTCCCAAAGTGCTGAGATTACAGGCATAAGGACCCTGCCAAGCTTGTGTATTCTTCCTAAGGGAGTGTGTGGAGTGCTGAAACAAGTATTTTGGTCAGACTTCTATGCTCTTGGCAGGCAGAAGCAGTTTTCAACTTTGGTGTCCCAGTTGCATCACCCAGAACATGACTGTGCAAGTAAGAGGTTGAAAAGAAATCAAGCTTTCATGAATGAGTGAGAAGCTCTTACATAGTTCTTGTTATTCTGTGCTTTATTCATTAGAAGGTACTTACTGAGCTCCTACAATGTGATTCTGATTACACTTGAAATAAAGCAAAACAGACCCCAATTTCTGCCCTCATAGATGAGAAACAAATTAAACAGTCACACAAACTTCATCAGTGCCATTAAGAAAAAGTCCAGGATGTTATGAAAGGCCATAACAAGGGGACCTAATTTCTTTTCAAGCAGGAGGTCAGGAAAAGACTCACTGAAGAAGTGTCATTTGGCCTGAGACCTGAGGGGTGAGTAGGAGTTTGCCAGGGAGATGAAGCTCTTTAGGAGGCAGCATTTGCAAAGGTCTGGGAGTGGGGAGGAGCATGGATTCATTGAGCACTTAGAGGAAGTGCAGATGTCACTGGACATAGTGAGCGACTGGGAGTTTCCCAAGATGCAGCTGGAGAGACGGGCAGGTCACACAGTCTCCCAGATCAGGATAAGGAACTGGGATTTGTGATCACTCATCTGTATGTCTGCCTACCCCTCTGTGGAGTGTGAACTGCAATAGAGCAGAGACTTGTCTATCGTGCTGACTGCTAAGCCCCTGTCTACACCCCAGCACAGGGCTACACACATCAATAAGAATACAGTGTTTATGGATTGATGAATAGATGAGATGGATGGATGGAAGGATCGAAGATGGCTGGTTGGCTGGATAGATGGGTGGATGGATGGAGGAGTGGGTGCTATTGGTGCTCCACTCAGATATCCTCAGAGTCCCTCCTTCCAATTCTGTGTACCCACCTCCAGCCCGTGCACTCCTAAGGATGAGGACACCTCATCTGCAGTCTTACTCTGTGGCTTACTCTTGGGCTACTGGAACTACTTGGAAGAGACGTGCTGAGAGCCGGGAAATGCCTGGGAGTTTATGCCCTCCCAGGGAGGCCTGCCAGTAGTGACTGATGGGTACAGAAGAAGGAAAGTCCAGCTCTTTTCCCCAGAGGTGGGACAAACTCTACAGTGGGCTTAATTGACCTTCCAGAGCTTTCTGCAGGATCACAACGAGGGAGGGACTGTGTCTGGCTGCTCCCTCTTCCTGCCCTCCCCACACACTCCCTTAGCACTTCTCCTGGGAGCTCTTCCAGGAGTCTAACTGACTTGCTCATGAAACCTTCCCCCAAGAACCTGCTTCCAGGGAATCCAACTCAGGGAGAGGTATGAGTTTCATCCTACCACGTTCTGGAAGTCCTTAAACCTTCCAGCAGATGACACACTTCCAGAAAATGTTTGCTGCTCCTCTTCTACGTGTAGGAGAAAGATATGGTGGTGGGGATTTAAAAACACTGAGTGGCCAGAATTTCCAGCCATGATAGTGGGTTCCAAGACAGATGATCTTTAGGAAGCAACCAGTCTGCTTTGTTTTGGAGGACCCTAAAGGCATGGCTTGGAATCACCTGACAGAGCTTGGCATTGAGCTGGAGGGAATCAGGAATCCTTGTGTCCACACAGAGGACCTGGGGGCCATGGGGACCAGTCATCTCTGCCCTCACATATCCTAGATACTCTGGGCACACCCTGGTGTTGGTGGATCACAATTTCAAGAGCCCCTGGGGGCCAAGGAGGCACCACACAGCCGCTCTGAGACCCACAGCCCAGGTGAGATGCAGTGACAGTCCACTCCAGAAGGAGGGCTCTATGCCCCAGCACACATGTCCTGTCAGCGGGTCCTGGTGTTGCTAGACCTTTCCGTTTTTCAAGAGAAGTCAGACACTCAGATTTTTATGTAAAAATCCAGATTTAAAAATATCAGTAATGAAAGTCACCAAAACAGCATGGTATGTTCTTACAGACGTTTCTGTAAAGAAAATGTACAAAGGGCCAACAATATATGACAAAAATTCTCAACAGCTCTCACCATCAGGGAAATGCAAATTAAAACCAAAATGAGATACCACCTTATCCCAATCGGAGCGACCATTATCAAAAAGCCAAAAACCAATAATGTTGGCGCAGATACATTGAAAAGGGAACACATATACACTGCTGGTGAGAGTATAAATTAGTACAACCTCTCTGGAAGAGGTAGGGCAATTTCTCAAAGAACTAAAAGTAGATCTACCATTCACTCGAACAATCCCACTACTTGGTATCCACTCAAAGGAAAAGAAGTCATTATACAAAGAATTATCTATCTATCTATATCTCTATATCTCTCTATATCTCTCTATATCTGCCCTTGTATGTTTATTGCAATACAATTTACAATTGTAACAAAGTAGAATCAACCTAAATGCCCATCAACCAATCAGTGGATAAAGACAACGTGGTATGTAGACACCATGGAAAAGAACAGAATAATGTCTTTTGCAGCAGCCTGGATAGAACTGGAGACCATCCTCCTAAGTGGACTAACGCAGGAACAGAAAACCAAACACCACATGTTCCCACTTATACGTGCTAAGGGTCTGCCAAGGCACAGAGCATGGTATAAAGGACATTGGAGACTCGAGGGGGGCAGGAGGGCAGGGATGAAAAATTACCAGGTATGATGTGCACTAGCTGGGTGACGGGTACACTTCAAGCCTAGATTTCTTCACCATTACACAGTTCATTCATGCAACCAAAAACCACTTTTTACAAAATTAAAAAAAGAATTTAATAAAAACATTTCTGTACAAATGAAAAAAATTTCAGCAATAAACTTGGAACTTAAAGGAATCCCAAGGGCAAGCCCAATCTATAACAGACCAGACACGGCCCAAGATGGCCAGTTTGAAGCCTCCTACCTGAAGACTTCAGCAGGACTTGCCCTTAAAGGGATGATGCGGAAGGAAATGCTGGCTGGGACTCTGCCCAGGCAGGTGCCCAGGACCATCTGACCCTGCTACCACCACCTGGCCCCAGCCCAAGCCCTCCACTGTCTGGAGTGTCCCTGGCCCCACGCCGACCTGGAGTGATTACCTGCTCCACCCTCTACAGCCTCTGCTGAGCCCGTGCCATGGGCCAAGCTTTGGTGAGGTCAGGTGGGGCAGTCCTTGGCACCTCAGCTGGGGACAGATGCTGCCGGGCCCGGCCTGGTCCCACGTGTGAAAATGTTTGCTCCTGGGCAGACAGGCGCCACCTGGAGTCTCATTTCTGCTGTGTTTGCCACTGCACACGCGAACATGCTTCACCCGTGAGCACTTTATTTGCTTATTCAACAAATATTTGCCCAGTGAAGTGCGAGGTACCGTGCTGGCTGCCAAGGAGGAGACTGTGAGCACATCAGATCTGACCCTTGTGTTCCTGCAGCTCACAGGCCGGCCGGAGAGTTCACTCCAGTGGCTTTGGCTTGTTACCCTCAAAGCGGTCCCACGGATCACGGGGGACATGTCACATGGTTGTAAGCGGTGGGCCGCCTCCCAGCTTTCATCCCGTCTAAACTGGGTGATCTGACTGAGTCACGGCACCTCTCTGGGCCCCAGTGTCTCCTGAAATGGGCATAACCGCGCCTTGTAGGTTTGTGGTGGGGACTGAGAGGGAAAGAGCAGGAAGCTCAGAGCAGGACCTCAGAGCGGAAGGTGAAGGGGAGCTGGTGAGTGCGAATCACGTGGTGAGAGAGGACGAGAGGGGAGGGCAGCGCCAGGCTCTTTTTAACACCCAGCTCTAGGGGATGGAGGACTCACAGAGGGAGAACTCACTCCTTCCGCGAGAAGAGCACCAAGCCAGTCACGAGAGATCTGCCCTGCCTTCAACACCGGGGACCAGATTTCCACGCGAGCCGTGGTGGGGCCAAGCCAACCCCAAACACATCACATGCTGCCCTTCTACGCCAAACCTCTGCAGCTCGGCTTCAGAGTGAAAACCTGAGGGATTACCCCTCTGTCCCTTGCCGGCTCTGCTCTAGCCACTCTGGCCTCCTTGCCGTCTCTCAAACTCCCCAGGCAAACTTGTGCGACAGGACCTCCGCACATGCCATTTCCTCTGCTCTCCCACCAGGTATCGGGTTCCTCCACTTCCTTCAGGTCTTTATTCAAAATCCAGCTTCTCTGTGAGGCCTCCTTCCCTGGCCACCTTTTCTCAAATCATTTATTGATTTATTTGAGTCAAGGTCTCACTCTGTCCCCCAGGCTGGAGTGCAGTGGCAGAGTCGTGGCCTCGCCGCAGCCTCGAACTCCTGGTCTCAGGCGATCCTTTTGCCTCAGTCCCCGAGGACCCAAGTGGCTGGGACTACAAGCACGCACCACCACAGCTGGCTAATTTTTTGATTTTTTTTTTTAGAGAAAAGGTCTCGCTATGTTGCCCAGGCTGGTCTCAAACTCCTGGGCAAAAGGATCCTCCTGCCTCAGCCTCCCAAAGTGCTGGAATTACCGGCCATAAGCCACGGTGCCTGGCCATTTTCTCAATTTAATTTCAACCTTCTCCCCATGCCCGACTTCCTATAACCCACTCCCCTTTTATGCTTTATTCATTTCTCTGTATTTCTTTCTTTTTTTTTTTTAGTTGGAGTCTCACTCCAGTGCCCAGGCTGGAGTGCAGTGGCATGCTCACAGCCACGCCAGCCTCAACCTGCTGGGCTCCGGCGATCCTTCCGCCTCAGCCTTCCGAGTAGCCGAACTACAGGTACGGGCTACCACGCCTGGCTAATTTTTTGATTTATTGTAGAGATGAGGTCTCGACAAGTTGCCCGGGATGGTCTTGAAACCGTGGGCTCAGGCAATCCTCTCACCTCGGCCTCCCAAAGTGCTGGGATTACAGGCTTGAGCCCTTGCGCCCAGCCTCTCTGTATTTCTTATTTATCTTGTCTATCTCCCCAAGGACGTCAGCTCCATCAGGGTGGATATTTTAATCTACTTTGTCCCCAGTGTCTAGAATAGCCCCCAGTTCAGGGGTCACTTAATTATTTGTTGAATAAGCAGAGGAAATGCATATGTCTGTGGAGACAACTGATGGCATCCTAGTGGCTACGCTGTGCCCCGATCACTGCAACAATTGAAGATGGCTTCCTTTTCCAGCACCTCCTTCTGCCCCAGTTTGTTCCATGAAGAATCTGATGGCTATAGCAAGGCCATGGGCAAGATGAGAGTTGTCACGCCCTGTTTGTCCCTAGGTTAGCTGTTTTCCAGCTTCTGATTCGTGAGGTCACAATTTTGACCTTTCCAGCCTCGGGGTGGTGGGTGGTGTTCGTTTCTTGGCCTGATTCCCAACAGCTGAACTCCACTGAGGAGAAGTGGGTTTTAGAACCCTCCCGGCCCTGCTGTCTGTGCAGTTTGGGTCAAGGGGTCAGGAGGATATGATCACAGCCAGCCTCGCTGAGAGTCCAGATGCCACAGACTGATGCATCCCTGGGGATAGACCAGACACATCTCAGCAGTGTCGTAAGCAGACAGAGGACCCAAGGTCCCTGGGCTCTCATCCAATCTCTTGGTGCTGTGGGAACTTGTGAAAGGCTGACATAATCTCGGGAAGAAGAAAGAGGAACCCAGCAGAACGAACTGGAAATTACATTGCCTTACAGAAAAATAAAATTCTGGCTGGGCGCAGCGACTCAGCCTGTAATCCCTAGCACTTTGGAGGCTGAGGTGAGAGGATTGCCTGAGCCCGGGGGTTCGAGACCAGCCTGGGCAACTTGGTGAGACCTCGTCTCTACAATAAATCACACACACACAAAACCTAGCGGGGTGTGGTGGCATGCGTCTGAGGTTCCAGCTACTTGGAAGGCTGAGGTAGAAGGATTGCCTAAACCCAGCAGGTCGAGGCTGCAATGGCCGTGAGTGTGCCACTGCATTCCAGCCTGGGCGACAAGAGTGAGACTCTAACTCAAAATACAATAAAAAGTAAAATAAAAGAAAATTCTATTTCATGCACGCTGTGTGGGTTGAGATATCTCCCTGTTATGAACACTTAAAATGTGAACACTTGGTAACATTCATGCAATCAACAAACATTACTGAGCTCCTACTATGCACAAGGCACTGTGCTAGGCCTGGGGGCTGCAGTTGGCAGCAGGACCACTGTGGCACTTGCCAGTGCACAGTTGAACCACAGGCCTGAGGCAAGAGGAAAAATGTGGCCCCTATGTACTCTTAGCAAAACACTTTTCTATATTTTGAGTCAAGTGGAAAAAGTTAATAAAAGTCTTACAATAAAAAAGCCCATGACAATATAGAAAGCCCCTTGTTGACCGGTATGTTCCCACCATTGCCAAGGTTTATAAATCTGCCCTGTGGGGGTGGGGGGTGGAGGGGAGTGGGCATGGCCGCTTGTGCCAGGGACCAGGGGCTGATGGGAAACTGTCCATCACACAATAATGTCGGGCTGTAAGACACAGAGTCACTTGTCTCATTTATACCCTGATTTTCTTTCATTATTGATTTTTTGGCATTCATTTTTATTTTTAGCGTTCTGCATGAAATCATGATTTATTTGATTACTCGGTTTTTTGGTACCCACTTACATTTTGTGCCTTGAGGTGCCTAATCCCAACCCTGGTCCTTGCTTCTGTGAGTTCACATTCAAGTCTGTGTGTGCTGGGGGTGGGTAGCAGTCAGTCATAAATATTTAGCACATCAGGAGGTGATGAAGCTTATTGAGGAGGGAACATTTGGGCAGGTTCCTAAGTAAAGTAAGAAAGAGCCATGTGGGAAACTGGAAGACAGCATCTCCTGGCAGAGAGAAGAGCACAGGGAAAGGCTGTGTGGAAACCACAGAGAAAAAACCGGCAGTGACTGCTAATTATGAAGGTCAAGACTGGTCATAAGAACAAAGCTGAAGGATTCGTACTGTCCAGTTTCAGAACTGACTACAAAGCTACCGTGATCAAAACAGTGCAGCACTGGCATAAGAACAGGCATACGGGGGGAAGGGACCCAAAAAACCCCAGAATTATCTTTTGGAAAGTGGACCCCTGTGGTACAGGCTTCTCCCGCTAGGTGAATGTTCTAGGAACCCTTCAGCACAGGTGCCTCAGTTAGCTTTGTTGGGAGAGGCTGCATTGTGGAAGAAATGTCCTGAGTTGTGGCAAACAGGTGACTGGTTCTTCTATCATGATAACACACCTGCCCACATCGTGCTGAGTGTTCAGGTTTTGACCAAAAGTGGCATGACCTCCATGCCCCACCCTCCCTATTTATGTGATCTCAACTGAATGACTTTTTTTTTGGTTCCCTAGATGAAAAAAGTCTTCAAAGAGAAATTTTTGGCTGGGCTCGATGGCTCAGCCCGTAATCTCAGCACTTTGGGAGGTCGAGGCGAGAGGACTGCCTGAGCCCGGGGGTTCAAGACCTGTCCGGGCAACTTGGCGAGACCACGTCTCTACAATAAATCAAAAATTAGCTGGGAGTGATAGCGTGCCTGTAGTTCCAGCTACTTGAAAAGCTGAGGTGGAAGGATCGCTGGAGCCCAGCGGGTCGAGACTGTGATGGCCAGGAGCGTGCTACTGCCCTCCAGACTGGGTGACAGAACGAGACTCCAACTCAAAAAAAAAAAAAAAAAAAAAAGAGAAATTTTTGCCAATATGGAAGAGGTGAAACAACAGCAACAAAATGGCAGAAGCACTAAAAGGCAGCAAAATCGATGAGTTCAAAAACTGTTTCGAGCAGTGGAAAGAGCATCTCTATAGGTGTATTGCATCACACAGAGAGGACTTTGAAGGTGAGTGGAATTTAAGCATGTAAGAATACAAACCATTTTTTATAACTAAATTCTGAGTTTTTTTTGGGCTCCATGGGATGGAACTAAGAGTCCAGAAATAAACATACTTAGCATCAATTATTATTATTATTATTATTATTATTATTTTAGAGACAGGGTCTTGTTTTGCTAATCAGGTTAGAGTGCAGTGGCACAATCCTAGCTCACTGCAGCCTTGAACTCCTGGGTTCAAGTGATCCTCCCACAACAGCCTCCTGAGTAGCTGGGACCACAGGTACATCACCACGCCAGGCTAATTTTTTTTTTTTTTTAGAGATAGGGTCTTGCTGTGTTGCCCAGGTTGTTGTCGAACTCCTGGGCTTCAATCCATCCTACTGCTTCATCCTCCCAAAGTGCTGGGACTACAGGTGTGAGTTACCACGCCTGGTCAGTCAACTGGTTTTTGACATAGTGCTGAGATAATTCAATGAGGAAAGAAAAGTCTTTTCAAAAAATGGTGCTGGGTCAACTGGATATTCATAGGCAAAAAAATGAGGTTGGGGGCAACCCCTTCGGGCCACTCCCACTGTTGGAGCTTTTCAGTTCTCTCAATAAATCCTGCTTTAAAAAAAAAAAGAATGAGGTTGGATCCCTACCTCACACCACACATGAATTTAACTCAAAATGAACCACAGGAATAAACACAAGAGCTAAAATGATAAAATTCTTAGAAAAAAGCATAGGAATAACTCTTTATGATCTGGGTTAGGCAATGGTGTCTTAGATATGGCACCAAGAGCACCAATAACCAGTGAAATATAGATAAATTGGACTTCATCAAAATTAAAAACTTGCTACTTCAAAGGATACTACCAAGAAAATGGAAAGAAAACACACAGAATAAGAGAAAATATTTGCAAATCACATATCTGATGACAGACTAGTATCCAGAATATATAAAAACTCTTCCAACTCAACAATAAAAAGACAAATGATAAACCAGTTAAAAAATGAGCAAAGGATTTGAATAAATATTTTTCCAAAGAAGATATCCAAATGGCTAGTAAGCGCATGAAAACATCATTAGTTATTAGTCAACATAATTAGTTATTAGCGAGATGCCAACCAAAACCACAAAAAGATCGTACTTCACACCTACTGGGAGAACCATATCCAGAAAGACAGACGATAACGTGTTGATGAGGACGTGGAGAGATAGGAACCATTTAACATTGCTGATAGGCATAGAAAATGGTGCAATCACTTTGGAAAATAATCTCACTGCTCCTTAAAATGTCAAACCTAGAGTTACCTTTGACCCAGCAATTCCACTCCTAGATATGAGGGAGTTCTCCCCCCCAAAAGGGATTATCTTCTGGAGGGTGGGCCTCTGGTAGTATTGACTTCTCCTGCTAGGTAAGTATTCTAGGAACCCATTGGCATCAGTGTGCCAGCTAGCATTGTTGTGAAAAGCTATGTTTGGCTTCAGTGAATTTTTTTTGGAGATTCTTTCAACATGTTTGTCCATTTCATGATGGGTGATTTACGAGTGCACCTGCCCACGCCATGCTGAGTGTTCAGCAGTTTTTGATGAAAAACGGCATGGCCCCCTGTGCCCCACCCTCTCTGCTCACCTGATCTCACCCTGAATAACTTTTTGTTGTTTCCCCAGATTTAAAAAAGTCCCCAAGGGGAAACATTTTGCTGATGTGGAAGAAGTGAAACAAAAAATGGCAGTAGCCCTAAAAGGCACCAAAATTGACGAGCCCAAAACCTGTTTTGAGTAGTGGAAAAAGCGTTTCGATGGGTGTACTGCATCAAACAGAGAGGACTTTGAAGGTGACTGAAGTTTAAACATGGAAGAATAAACACACACTTTTTAATAACTAAATTCCAGGGGTTTTGGGGTCCCCCCATCGTATATACCTAAGAGAATTAAAAAACATACGGACATGCAAAAACTTGTATGCAAATGTTCATAGCAGCATTATTCCTAATAGTCCAGACCCCAACTGTCAACAAACAGAAGGACACACAAGATGTAGTGTATCCATCCAGTGAAAAACTATGTGGCCATAAGAAGGAATGAGGGACTGACACATGTTACAACATGGATGAGTCACAGAGTGTGTGATTTCATTTACAGGAAACATCCGGAAGAGGCAAATCTATAGAGAAAGAAAGTGATTAGTGGTGGCCAGGGGCCAGGGGAGGAGAAATGGAGGGTGACTGGTAATGGGTGTGGGGTTTCTCTTTGGGGTGCTGAAAATTTTCTAAAATTAGATAGTGGTGACGGTTGCACAGCGCTGAATATGCCCCCCAAAATCCCTGAGTTGTTCACATTGAGAGGGTAAATGTATGACATGTGGATTGCATCTCAATAAAGCTGTTATTAAAAGCAACAGCAACTGGTCCTGGAGTGGAGTTTCAAACTGGTAGTGAGCTGCCCAGGAGGCAAGGCACGCAGGGAGCTTCAGGGCCGACTCACCCCGAGTGCTGGAGGAATGCTGAGTAATCCCTCTTTGAATCCCTTCCTGGCCACAGGCCAAGGCTCCACCTTGCATTCCCCGAATCCTGGCCAGAAACACAGAGTTCAGAGACTGCGGGGGAGGCGGGGAAGGGGAGGAGGGGTGAGGAGAGGCGGCCGTCCCTGGCTGCCCCTGCTCTCCAGGGAATTTCTAATGGATCCGCAAGACGCTGGGAGATGCAGCTACCAAAGCATGTTCTTTCTGCCTTGAGCACCGAGCACCGGGGAGGAAGAGATGGCAAGGAAGTGGAGGGTTGACAGCATCGAGCAGCACATCCCTTGATTGGGAACAGGAAGAGAGCCCAGTTTCTGCTTTAACGTTGAAGCACCCTGTCGTGACCCATTCTGAAATCATTCTAGCTCCATTGGTCTTATTTTCCTAAATAAACAGCAAGTCACCCCTCTGGCGGGTCCAGGAATTGATATGATTTCTGCCTCCTGCACAGTGCTCCACACCACGGCCACAGGCAAAGTGCTGCCGGTCCTTGGCACAGATGTTCAGGGGCTCTTGGTCTTCAGAGCTATTCACGGACACCCATGGTCCTTACACTCTTCTGGAAAGATCACTTTGGTTTCCTTTAGGGGACGATCCCTCTTCCACTCAGCCCCTTTGGCTGGGATGGAGCTGACCTGCTCCCTGACTCTCTGCATGCCTGGAGTGGGTTTTTGATCTAGGCTGGCCAATCAGAGTTACAGAGGTTGGTGTACAGATAGGCATGTGACCCAGTTTGGGCCAATGAGATTCGAACCTGGGAGTGTGCCGGAAGTTGGGAAGTAGAAGGTTCTAATTTTTAGTTGGGATTGCTGAGAGGGAGTCACCACATAAAGAAAGTTGACTGAGGGATGCAGAATGACCTGAAAACATTGCTTAAGCTTCTGGATCCAGCCAGACCTGAATCCCAATGTCCCTGGGTTTTTCAACTTTTTTGTGATACCCCTAGATTTTCTTTGTAGTTTAAATACTCTGTGCTTCAAATTGAGTCTTGCTTGATATCAACTATTAATAATAAGCTTCACATGGTTGCAGCTGCTGGGGAAGTATAGAGACAAAGCTCTGTGAGCCAGAAGCTAAGACCGTGAGTTTTAGTTGTTATGAATGTCCCACCAACTACACAACTGCTCTGGGCCTCAGTTATTCTGTCTGCAAAATGGGACTCACACTTCTGCTCCTCTGGTCCCTCACTACTTCTCTGTCTTCCAAACTTAGAGTTGTAGCCCAGATCTCTCTCTGGAGCTCAGACCCACAAATCTAGTTGTCCCCTAGGCCTCTCAAACAGAACAAATTTTGTTTTTCCTCATCGTTTTTCTATTTCACTGCTCTTTCTTTTACCACATGACACTTTGGTCTAGAAATAGGTAGTTGTCTTCCAATCTCCATTTTTCCCTTTCTCCCTCTGAGAGTAATGGAATCTCTAAATTTTAATTGGGCACATGACTGCTTAGAATAAAGACCACACTTCACAGACTCCCTTGCTAGATGTAGTTCATTTGACCAAGTTCTAGCCAAAGTGATCCATAGAACTTTGGAGTCTGGTCTTTAAAGAAAGAGAGGGACTGGGCGGGTGTGGTGGCTTACACCTGGAATCCCAGCACTCCAGAAGGCCATAGCAGAGGGATCACTTGAGGCCAAGAGTTGGCGACCCGCCTGGGCAACATAGTGAGATTCCCATCTCTAGCTGGGCATAGTGGTGTGTGCCAGGAGTCCCAGCTACTAGGAAAGTTGAGACGGGTGGATCACTTGAACCCAGGATTTTCAAGCTGCAGGGAATTGTGATTGCACCACAGCACTCCAGCCTGGACAGAGACTGAGCAAGACCTTATCTCTTAAAAAAAAAAAATTAAAATGAAAAGGGAGGGGTAAATCCCCCTTTCCTGTTCCCCCTTTCTTACTGGCTAGAATGCAGACATGGGGTGAGTTAGTATTTATCTTGCCACAGAGGACCGCACTGCAGGGTCTGTGGACAGTGGGCTGAGGGGGCTTCTGTCTCTGGTGCCATGTGTTGTCTCCCCAGCTTGGACCACTTACATCCTGACTGTTATAGGAACGAAATAAGCATGTATCTTGTTTAAGTCAGTTATTTTGGGGTTCTCTTAGGGTCATTGCATTTACCAAATAAAAAGACTCATTCCTCACCTTAGAGCTGGAGAAGGGAAGAGAACATTCTAAAAGAGTAATGAAGACGGCACAGGGGACCTGGGGGTCCCAGGAGCTTTTTACCTGCCTTCCCTGAATGTCCAGGGACGAAGCAGGAAGACAGGTGAGTCTGAGTCCAGCTCTCATTCTCTCTTGGACGCTCTCACTCACTCTGAGCCTTAGTTTCTCTTTATATATGATGGAGACTGATTGGACGTGATGGTCCCTCCAGTCCCTCCAGCTCTGACTTTCTATGGTTCTGCAGCTGTAGGACAGATGTGGACATTCCGGTGGGCTGGAGGGTCCCCTCAATGGGACTGGGTGAAACGGGCCCAGTAGGGGCTGGACAGGCCACAGGATGCGTCTGCCCTGAGCAGGGCAGTGCCACTCAGCATCTGTTGGTTGCCGCTACATGGGAGCGCAGGGCTGCCGGGTTCCTCGCTGTTCAGGAAGAGCTGGACATCGAGATTGTTTTGGTCTGTGCAATCTCCTGGTTTTCAAAATATTGGCCACAGATTCACATTTTCCCAAACACTCTGGGGGCCAAACCAAAATATCTGCAGGCTGAATTTGGCTGGTGGCCACCAGTTGGGCTTTCTGTTTTGATAATGTTTTCCTTCCTTCATTTAACAAATATTTACTTGACACCTACCAAATGGGAGATGCTGTTCTGTGCACTGGGGATTCAGCAACAAACAGAACAAAACGAAAAGTCCCTGTCCTCATGCAGTGGAACACTCTAGAGTACTGTCCTGAATCATTCATTCAACAAATATTTGCAAAGCCATTCTGCCCTGTGCTTGGTTGGGTAGGTAATGTTCACAGTCTCCGCCCGGATGGTGCTTAGAGTTGAGAAGGGAGACAGACAGTAGGTGCGTAATTGTCATCTAAGTGGAAAATACAGTCATGAGGAGAGATACAACTTAGGTGGGAGGGGTGAGGAAATTTAGGAAGCTAAATTTAAAATGAGAACTGGAAGGTAAGCAGGAGTTAACTCAGTGGAAGAACATTCTAGAACATTCTGGATCATAACCAAGGCTTCCAGTGTGTCCCTCCCGCATGTCCCCTCAGCTGTCATCACTCTCCAATATGCCTTCTACGGTTAAGCACTTGAGATTCCCCACCTGGGGGGGCTGTTTATATATACTTTTTACTTTTAGAGACAGAGTCTGGCTCTGACGCCCAGGCTGGAGTGCAGTGGCGAGATCATAGCTCACTGAAGCTTCAAACTCCTGGCCCCAAGTGATCCTCCCACCTCGAACCTCCTAAAACATTGGGATTACCAGCTCCTGGGGCTGTCTAGAGGGCAGATCAGAAGTGCCGGGATATACGCCCAAGAATAAACCTTCAACCCTTGATGGAAGGGAATTTGTTGGTAAATATCCTAGCTCCCTCACCTCCTTGGGTAGGTCAGCTCTGAGGTGTGCCCTCCACAGCCTCTCAGAGGTCCTGGGTGGTACTGAGTCCTAGCCATGCACAGCAGTAACTAGTTTTATTTTATTTTTGAATTGGGGTCTCACTCTGTCACCCAGGATGGAGTGCAGTGGCACAATCATGGCTCACTACAGCCTCGATCACTTGGGTTCAGAGATCCTTCCACTTCAGCCTCCTGAATAGCTGGGACTACAGGTGCGCGCCATGTCATGCCCAGGTCATTTTTTAAAATTTTTTGTGCAAATGAGATCTTGCCATGTTGTCCAGGCTGGTCTTGAACTCCTGGGCTCAAGCGATCCTCCCAAAGTGCTGGGATTACAGGTGTGAGCCACTGTGCCTGGCCAGCAGTGACTACTTACACAACCTGCATTTGCTTCCTTCCCTGCCTCAGTGTCCCCCTCTGCACCCAGTGCTTCCTAGAATCATCCTACAGATAAACGACTCATGCTCACTCCTTGTCTCGGGATCTTCTTCTGGGAGAAGCTGGCAGAGAAGGGAGAGAGTGTGACAGGTTCAAGGCCAGAAAGCAACTCAGGCACATACAGGAAAGGAGGCTGTCGAACGGGGTGGGAGTCAGATCATGGAAAGCCTGGAAGGTGGGGGTGGGGTGAGGTTTGTCAGTGGGGATGCCCCTGACAGCTTCTCAGCAGGGGAGTGACGTGACCAAGCTGGTGTTTTAGGATGACTCCTCTGTTGTGGCTGGAAGGGGCAGAAGTGGAAGCTAGGAGGCCACACAGGAAGCCAAACTGGAGGCTAAGGGGGCTGGGATCAGACCGTGGGGCTGGAGAAAGGCGGCTGGCAAAGAGAACACGGGGTCCCGAAGGGCACTCTGGGCTTTGTCCCTGTCTTGAGGGAGCCCACAGTTCCATGGCGAGACTCAGACACAGAAATTGCACCCAAGATCACAAGGCCCTACACAATCCTGAAGAAGCGAGTTGTTGCAGGGAGCTATGGAATGTCACATAGACGAGTGAGGAAACGTGTCCAGGGCAGATGACTTTACCGGAGTGGTTAGGAAAAGCACGGCACCCGACTTAGTGGGCAACTCACTACTGTAGCCCCTTGGCGATGGTCCGAGCTCTTGCCCTGACTGCCATCCTTCCCCGAAGCTCAGCACAGTCCGAGACCGCGCTGGGTTTCCCACAGGCGCTGCTAGATGTATTAGCGGCCTTCCCACAAGGCAAGAGATTTCTGCACCACCAACACCATTTTTATATTCTTTACAGCATAATGGCAGACAATAAATCTATCTTGCTAATTACACATTCAGCTTGTTACAGCCCCCATAAAAAGCACAAGCAGCTGGAAAAGCCATGAGGTGATGTCAAGTCATATTCCTGGTCTCTAAACAGAAACAGAAATAGTTTCCAGGCGTGGGCGAGTCTCAAGGTTCCTACCCAGGTGTGGAAGCCGCTGCCATGGGTCACGCACCTCTGAGGAGATGGCCACAAGGCTGTCTTCCTAAGCCCTGCCCCTCCACCCCCATGTGTCCCTCATGGCAGATGCCTGGGGTATCCACTGGTGGTCTGTTCCGTAGCTTGTGGGATGAATGCAAAGAATTGGCAAAGGTTGGGTTTCCGTAGTTGGGTTCATTTTGGCATTATTAGAGTGGTTTCAACCTCTCTTGCAGTCACCACCAATCAGCTGAAAGCATTTGCCCAGAATTCTAGCTACATGGTTGCCGGACATAATTTGTCGATGACACATTTGCAAAACTGTTGCTAAGATTCACGCTGGAGCTGACACTGTCCCCTTCCTTGTCTCAAAAAATAAAAAAGGAAGGAAAATTAAATTCATCTGCCGGAGACACCAGGCTAAACAACAGAGAAGAAGGAAAGTACTTTACCTCGTTTTCTGGAATTACTGGTTCTGGCTACATCCTGCTCTGTTAGGAAAGACACAGCTGAAGAGGACGCGCTTAAATCCTATCAAGTAAATATTGATTGCTTCCAGTGTTGGAAGCACAGGCATGGGAGACAATAGCAGGGAAGCTAGTTAAATTTTCACATGTCCAAGGAAAATTCCGTAGGGATTTTTAAACCTGGGCTGGCCCAAAAGGGCAGCTTTGTTAGAGACGTTGCCTCATAAACTGCCCCCACAATTCCCAGGACGAACAGGCAGGACAGACAGTCATGCTGAAAAAAAGAAAAAGAGAGACAAAACGGATTCTTACCTTCCCGTATCTGGATGCAAAAGTCCCCGTGAGTAAGGAGTGAAAAATAATTATTGTCTCATCCAAGTCCCACACGAACACACGCTGTGATGAGAGAGGAAGAGAATGGAGACAAATGGACTCGCTTGCGTCTGACTTAACGTCTGCAGAAATTAATTCCCTTGGAGGAAAAGAAGTCTTGAAAAACACTGTCTTTAAGTTATAAAACATGCAGCTCAGGGATGCTTCATGAAGCCCCCTCCAACCTCACCTGTGCCAAGTGTATTCTGACGGCCAACTGTGGGGCTCCTCTCAACCCCCAAAATGCCAGAACCAAGAAGTCCGTTCTTGCCTTCCACGTAAAATCTCCAAAAAAGGGGATTCAGGCCAAATCCAACAATAAAAATCACACAACTCACTTGACAAAATGAAATACTACCACTTTAATTCACTGTTCACCCTAAGTCCAACCATTTCTAACCATTTCTGCTTTTAGCGAATCTGGTGACAACCTCCAGAATTCTAAATCACACGTTTATGCCTTTGCATCTTGACTTGCAGATTTGAGACAAGATCTTCTGACCGGTTGTTCTGAAAGATAAGGGCTTCGTGCATGATCATCTCCCTCATTTCTCTGGAGCCTCACTTTTTTCACAACTGTGAATCCCTCTATTTTAATTTAATCAACGGTGGATATTCTCCCTCGGCAGAAGCAGTAAATCCAAGAATGAAGACGGTCACTGGTGCCCCCACCTTTCCCTGCTTCCTCCCTGCTCTAATATCTATTGTCAATGTGGATAAACTGGTTTGTGTATAGTTGGTTTTATAACTATAATTAAGCTTTCTGTGCGCTGGTCTTCGTTAATTTAGTTTCATTTATTTTTTTTTAACAATTAACATTTTATTTTAAAATGTTGACACTTTCTTATAGTACAGGAAATTTCATCCATCCTGAGATGGTAGATATTAAATCACTGTTGCATCTAGATCCCAGTTGCTTGATCAGAAAGATTCCATTTTTTTATGCTTTACTGTTTTAAAAATCACCCTGTTACACATATTACATAAGTTGAAAAAATTTTTAAAAAATGCTTTGAGTGTGCCTGGCATAGTAGCTCACAACACCAATTCTAGCACTGTGGGAGGCCGAGGCAGGATTGCTTGAGTCCAGGAGTTCAAGACCATCCTGGGCAATATAGCAAGACCTTATCTCTACAGAAGAATTTAAAAATTAACTGGTCATGGTGGCTCACGACTGTAATTCCAGCACTTTGAGAGGCTGAGGCGGAAGGATTGCTTTAGCCCAGGAGTTTGAGACCAGCATGGGCAATATAGCAAGACCTAGCTTCTACAAAAAATAAAAAAACTAGCAGGGCATGGTGGTGCACACCTGTCCTGTGTTAATTTTAAAAGTTGGTAACTAGTAAAAGGGCATTTGCATCTTGTGATTTTTGTTCACTGAAAAACCAAGTAATGTACTAAGATTGCACTTCCTTCTGTATATGTCCAATGTCATAACTCCAGATCCACTTAAGGAGACTGCTCCTACCATCACAGTCATATGTATTCTCTTTACTTGTACTCCATACTGATTAAAACCATGCTATATCTCAGTTTGTTCATATATGTATCATACCTGTGTGGTATAACTTTTTGTTTTTGTTAGAAGTTATCAATTGCATTTATTTTTTTCTTGTTTTTAATAATGTGCCTTCATTATAATGTGCCTTCATATAATTCAAATTCAGTCACATGCTCTATCAGAGATATCCATCCTCAGTGACAGAATGCTCCATTGTGGACTGGATCCCTTTTAGACTTGCTACAGAGCTAGCATTCAGAGACTTCCCTTCAGTGCATTTCTGGGTTTGATCCACCATTTTCTGGATCCCAAGACTTTCTCTTCCTTGGTTTTCTTCCTTGCTTTGCTTGAGTATATCCTTAAGTTGTTTTTTCTGAGAGGGTCCATGGAAAGTAACCTTCCTGAATTCTTGCATATCTGATGATACCTTTATTTTCCTCTATAGTTTCTCTGGGTACAAAATTCCAAGTTAAAAACAATGTCCTCTAGAACTTAAAATAATTCGTTCATCATTATTTTTTAGTGTTCAGGATCATTGATGAGAAATTGATGTTTCACTAACCCTCAATCCTTGTAGGTTTTGCTTTTTTTTTTCCTCTTTAGAATCTTTAAGGATCTTCTTTGTTCTACTTGGTATTCTCAAATTCCATGAGGATACATCTAGATATGACCTTTTTAAAATTACTCATACTGTTTAGCACTTGTACATTTTAACCCAGTGACTCCAATTTTTCTACTGCTCTGAACATTTTTATTTTCTTATTTCTTTAAACAATTTTCTCTCATCTTTTCTATTGTTCTTTCTTTCTGGAATCCCTAATAGTCAAATTAAGCCTTTGGTTTGACATTGCTTCTTCTTTTAATTTATATTTTCTATAATTTTGTCTTTTTGATCAATGTTCTGGGAGATTTCTTAAACTTTCTCTTCCAGCCCTATTCAATTTATTTGTTTTTAAACTAAACAAATCTTTTCTTAGAGAAATGATCTTGCTATGCTGCCCAGGCTGAAATCAAACTCCCGGGCTCAGGTAATCCTTCTGCCTCAGCCTCCTGGGTAGCTGGAATATAGGCATGTACCATTGCACCTGACTGCCCTATTAAACTTTTGATCCTTGCAGCTATTTAAAAATTTCCAATAACTTTCCCCCTCTGTGTTCCATTCTTGATAGTCCCCACTTCTTATTTTATGAATGTACAATCTCCTTGATGTGTGCCTTCATATAAGTCAAATATAAGAAAACCAATTGGAATTTTTCCAAGTTCTATTGGTTAAGTTAATTTGCTTCTCATTTATCCAATTTATTTATCTTGACCTTTCTTTTTCAGGCTGTTGGCTTTCTTTACTCTTCTGGTGATGATTGTTTTTAAGAACAAAGGATCTGACGGTTTATCTCTGCAGCTGGTGTTGAGGAAGGGAGGTAAATGCACCTACCCAGTCTACCATCTTGGATGGGTCACCTTTTAAAACTCTCTGGAGGTCAACGGCTATACGAGAGGGGACCCAAAAAACTCTGGAATTTATTAATAAAAATGTGTGTACTTATTCTTACATGTTTAAACTCCAGTCACCTTCAAAGTACTTTCTGTTGGACGCAATATACTTATCCAGATGCTTTTCCACTGCTCAAAACTGTTTGAACTCATCAATTTTGATGCCTTTTAGTGCTTCCATCATTTTTTTTGTTTCATTTCTTCCACATTGGCAAAAGATTTCCTTTTGAGGTCTTTTTTTTACCGGGGAAGCAAACAAAAGTCACTTGGGGTAAGATTGGGCAAATAGGGAGGGTGAGACACAGGGGTCATGCTGTTTTGGTCAAAACTGCTGAACACTCAGCGCGGTGTGGGCAGGTGTGCTCATAAATCACCCATCATGAAGTGGACAAATGCGTTGAAAGAGTCTCCAAAAAAAAAAAAAAGTTCACTGAAGTCGAACACAGCCTCTCACAACGCTCGCTGATGGGTTCCTGGAACACTTACCTAATGGGGGAAGTCTGTACTACCAGAGGCTCACCCTTCAAAAATTGGGGTTTTTTTTGGGGGGGGGGTCCTCTTTGTATTTTCTTTTTTCTTTCTTTCTTTTTTTTTGAGAAAGCAGGATTTATTGAGGACAGAAAAGCTCCCACAGTGGGAGGGGACCCAAAGGGGCTCATATTTTCACAATGGCATTTACCAGGCCTTTAAAAGTAAACAGAAGAAACTAGAATGAAAAAGGTAAATTAGCATCCAGGTTCCCTAGTACAGGGATTTTTCTGAAGCAACCAGTAGGACTACTATGTGGTGAATTTTGTGGTCCAGTTATATTTATGTGTATATATGTGCTGGGTCACAATATTAGGTACATTTCTTATCATGAGTCAGGGCAAAAGAGTTTGAAACCGAGCATTTGAGAAGGCCTGCTGAGGTTCAAATGTGCTTAAGTCCTAACTAATCTGAACTAACTTGTTTGGATCAGTTAGATTTAGAAATCTCAGTAATATAATTTTTAAAAATCGGTGAATATTTTCAAATTTAGTGCAGGTCCGTTAATTTATTCCTTACATCCCCTCTAAAAAAGAAGATCTGTCCCTCTCCCCAACTACCTCACCACCCTAGATGCTTAGTGGGTAAGCTCTTGGTGGCCATTCTGCAAGTGACCCTATTCCCTAAGGCCACCATGGTAGGCCCCTAGCCCCAGGTGGGTCAGAAACCTTCTTTGTTAAATTTAAATTTGGGGCCTAGAAAGAAACTCATTGACTTTGGGGGGCTGTGGGTGGCCAAGCTGGGCCATGTAATCTGAAAAGGACAGTAGTCTGCAGAGAGAAAACAGAGAGGAAAAATACCAAGAACTCAACATTCACCCGGGGCCCGGTTTCAGTTAGGAGTAGGGGGTGGGGAGTGAGGAGGCTTGGAGGAGAGCTGTGTCCAGTAACCAGTGCGTGGAGGCATTGTAAAACCACTCGTTTGGGGGTTCTAGCACCTTCACTGTGGCGTGTGGGAAGAGCAGGTGGGAAGCCCCTGGCTGGTCTAGCACCCTATCGAGACTCTGCTGTGCCCCTGCCCTTGGGGTCTAAGCCAGTCCTTGTATCCTTAAAATAAATTCTGAGCTGGGCGTGGTGGCTCATGCCTGTCATCCCAGCACTTTGGGAAGTAGAGGTGAGAGGATTGCCTGAGCCCAGGGGTTTGAGACCAGCCTGGGAAACTTGGCGAGACTGCATCTCTACAATAAATTAAAAAATTAGTCGGGGGTGGTGGTGCGCGCCTGGAGTCCCCGCTACTTGGAGGACTGAAGTGGAAGGATCACCTGAACCCAGCAGGTCGAGGCTGCAGTGGCTGTGAGTGTGCCACTGCACTCCAGCCTGGGCAACATAGTGAGACTCAGACTCAAAAAATAAAAATAAATAAATAAATTCCACCTCTTCGCCTCAGCTAGTTGGAGTTGGCTTCTGGCACCTGCAGCCAAAGGATTTTTAAGTAACACGCTCAGAACCTGCCTCCTTCCCACTTCCACATAATTCCTCTCAAGTGGGCTCCAGTGATTAGCAACACTGCCAGAAACTTAAGAGGTGCGACCCAGGCAAGCCCTCTCTGCTGACACTAAGTACGGGAGTGAAACACGGCTCACACCTCCTCAGCTGCTCTTGCCCAGTGGTACTTATGCTGGAATCAAGAAGCAGATGTTTTCAGAATAATATCACCCCATAATCCCTGACTTCCACGCCACAACCCTCTTCGCCTCTTTCCTTAATGGAAAAATGTCTCCCGCCCCCACCGTCCTCCACCAAGAGCAGGGACCATCCATCCATATTAGGTGTCTGGGTGATTTTAGGGGGATGAGGGGGGCAGGGGATATTAGCACACGTGTTGCTCTCTGTGGTTTTCTAAGGCTCTGCAGCTTCAAGCTCACAGGAAATCCTGGGAATAATCCTGGGAATGTGGGAGGGCCGACAGCAAGGACAGCCCGAAGCCAATTAATTTCCTTTCAGCCTTTTGCAAAGGCCTAAACCCACTGAAGGGATTGTACAAAGCCCCCATGATTTGGGGAAGAAGGGCTTTAAGAATAATAGGGAAGGCAAGATCAGCATCCCCTGGACCAAGAACGCCCCGGAAGCAGTGGGAACACTTGGTCTGTGGCAGGTCTCTAGGGTGGATGGAGGCTGCTGGTGGACCTCAGGAGGCTGGCCAAGCCTGGGGGACAAGTGTGATGTTCACAGTACAGCAAGTCCCCTACCTACGAACCCTCAAGTTGCGAACTTTCAAAGATGCAAATGTGCGTTTGCATGTCCAATCTCGTAAGTTAGTTTACGTGTCTGATGAACATTGTCACGGGCTATACTGTAAGATTAAAAATGCTTTCCTTTTTTTGTTTGTTTTTTATGTATTATTTGTATGAAAACTTCTACATATAAACCTATTACCGTATTATATTGCTGATTATGAAGGGTAAGTATCTGGGCTAACTTTGCTGGACTTATGGACACGTTGGACTTACGAACGTGCTCTCAGAAGGGAACTCATTCGTATGTAGGGCACTTACTGTGTTTAGCACCTTCCAGGATGATCAGAGCTGACACGAGCCATAAACCATGGCTACAGCTGAAATGGCAAATGCTGGCTCAATACCAGATGCTCAGGCAGTCAGCATTTGCTATCTGATCCGCCCCATCCCGCTCTGCATCCATCCTGGGGCCTTCTGATAAGAGCATTGGGTTTTCTTTTCCACGGTGTGCTGTCTTGGTGGGGCTGTCGATTAGGGGGCACATATAAGACCAAGCCAGGCCGGTGGGAAACTGTCTTCCTGGGCTCTGACATTGAGGAACGTGGCCCTAGACTCTAACACGGTTTGCCCGCCACCGGGGATCAGCTCCTTGAAGGTTCCTGGATTCCTCAGCTCGGTCTTTGTCACTTTCTAAATGTGGCTTTATGGCCTCCTCTCAATTTCCTTCTCTCCCAGTAAATTTGCTTAAGCAAACAGAACCGCTTTCTGTTGCTTGCCACCAAAGGGTTGTAGCGAATACTCCAAGGTTCTCAGGCTCAACCGGGATTTCCATGCCCAAGGGGCAGTATGGAAATGCCAGAGCGTGGCTGGACATTCGGTGACCACTGGAGGCTTCGACAACCAAGCCACACTGGACGTCAGAGGTTCTTCTGCTTTCTGAGACCACTTGGGTCCCAGGATTCTCATGTAATTCTGGAGAAGGAGGGTCATCAATAATGAGATGAAATTTCCTACCATCCTGGTGGATGGGGACTCAGAGTTAAAATTACATTTTATTTTATTATTACTTTTTGAGTCAGAGTCTCACTCTGTCACCCAGGCTGGAGTGCAGTGGCATGCTCACAGCCACTACAGCCTTGACCTGCTGGGCTCAGGCAACCCTCCCGTCTCAGTCTCCCAAGCAGCTGGAACCATGGGTGCATGCCACCGCACCCAGTTAATTTTTATTTATTTATTTATTGTAGAGATGAGGTCTTTCCAAGTTGCCCAGGCTGGTCTCAAACCCGTGGGCTCAGGCAATCCTCTCACCTCGGCCTCCCAAAGTGCTGGGACTATAGGCATGAGCCACTGCACCTGGCCACATTTTATTTTTTAAGAGACAGGGTTTCGCCATGTCACTCGGGCTGGAGTGCAGTGGCTTGATCATAGCTCACTGCAGCCTCCAACTCCTGGGCTCAAGCTATCCTCTTGCCTCAGGTTTCCTGAGTGCTGGGATTACCGGTGTGGGCCATCAAGCCTGGCTACTTTTTTTTTTTGGTAGAGATGAGGATCTCTCTATGTTGTCCGGGTCGCAAACTCATGAGCTCAAATGATCCTCCAGCCTCGGCCTCCCAAAGTGCTGGGATTGCAGGCATGAGCTATCGCTCCTGGCCAAAATTACATAGATTTTGAAGAAAATGATGAGGATGATATTTCTTAGCGTATCTGAGTTTACGGCTGTTACGTAACGTGTAAAGAGTTATGGACACAATGTGTTTGAATTGCCTGGGACTGACCCACGTGCTGCCGATGAGACCCATGAGCCTGTGGCATACTCACACCATCAAATGACTGCCGTTCTCAAAGCAGCACAAACTGGGGAGTCTGCCACCCTTCCCCACTGATAGGTAACAGGAGCTTATTTCTGTTTTGGGGGCATCCTTTTTGCCCACCACTACCTGTGCATCCTGGTTTTTCAGCAAAATGTCAGTGCCCGGCCAACACGTTGCTATATGATCATAAAGACTGGATGAACGAGTCTACAGAGCTCAAGTGCAACGTGAGGACTCAAGTTCATGAAATTGAACTGTAGCAGGGACGTGTGTTAAGTAAGTAGACTTTAGCTGCTCTTGTCACAAAACAAGTAACTCTTTGAGATGACAGTCAAACTGCTTCACTATCTAACCATTTTACTGTTCATCCCATAATATCCTGGTGTTTTAGACACAGTTAAAATACAAGACTTAGACCACTGGTTCTCAGTCTGGGCTGCATGCTGGAGTCGCTCAAGGAGCTTCAAAATACTTATACCTGGTCCCACCCCCAAGGAGTCTGATTTAAGGGTCTGAGGTGTGGCTGAGAATAGAAGCTTCTTGGTGGTTTCTTTCACCCATGCCAACTCTGGTATGTTTCCCTTTCTTTTCCCTCTTCTTTCTCTAGTTAACTTTGTTTTAAAAGTTAAAAAAAAGAGACAATGGAAACTTCTCAAGGCTCCCCACATGGTCGTCAGGTGCAGTCCAGGTTGAGAACCGCTGTCTGAGAAACCCAGAGTCACAGAAATACATGCAAATTCATGGGAGCCAGCCTCCAGGCAGATGAATATCTAAGCCAGATTAGAGTCACCAGGGGGATCTTTTAAAATGACCCTCCAGCCCTACTCCCCAGCAAGTCACTTCAGTCCATCTAGGGTAGAGCCTGGTATCTGTTTTTTAAAGTGCATCCTAGAGACTGAGTGTGGTGGCTCATGCCTATAATCCTAGCACTTTGGGAGGCTGAGGAGGGAAGACTGCTCGAGGCCAGGAATTCAAGACCAGGCTGGACAACATAGCAGGACCTCATCTCTAAAAAAAAAAGTTAGCAGGCATGGTGACACTCGCCTGTCCCAGCTATTCAGGAGACTGAGATAGGAGGCTGGTTTAAGCCCAGGAGTTTGAGGCTGGAGTGAACTATGATTATGACACTGCACTCCAGCCTGGGCGACAGAGCGAGACTCTCTCTTTAAAAAAAAAAAAGCATCCGGGCGATTCTGATATGTAGCCAGGGTTAGGAACAACTCTGGCCCAACTGGAGGCCCACGGCCCACTATCTTCTTTATGAGGGACTCTCAGAGAGTGGTCCTTAACCTGGCATCAGTATCACCAGGGGCCTTGTTTGCAGATTCTTGGCCCCACCCGGGATCTACTAAGTTGGAAACCCTGGGGGTGGGGCTAGGCATCTGTGTTTTTCTCCCCTTCCCGCAGGTGGTTATGACGGGGCAGAAGTCTGAGATCCATTGTTCTGCACTGGTGTGTGGCCTACCTAACTCATCCCTACTCTGACCCCATGAACTCTTTTCTCTGCTATGGTGCTTTGGGGACACAAAGGGCAGCTCTCCCCAACCCCGTACTTGGAGGAGAAAACGCTGTCCCCCTCCCCACCTGTTTTGGGGCCACAGAGGGAGGTTCTGCTCACCAAGTCAAGCAAACACAGGCTCTTTGGATTACCTCGATCTCGTTGTCCCCTGCTGGGGAGGGGTCGCTGCTCCTCTTAGCCCGGCCTCGGAGCTTCCCGTCAGAGGCCCGATGCGGCCTGTCCGTGTCGCCCTCTTTGGCCGGCGTGGAAGGTCCATTGTGCGTATTGTAGTCACCTGGGGTAAGAAAGGGGATGGGGTGCAAGTCAGAAGCTTTGGGATTCTCCTTCCAGGAAGTATCACCCCAGCACCATCTAACTCCAAAGTGGTGAGTCCCAAAGGCAGCACGGAAGGCAAGGGATGCTTAGAATTAACACCGCTCTTGGAAGTTCCCCTGAGGGCTCACTCATGCCATTCATCATCTTTCACTATCCGATACTTGGTCAGCGGGCGCTATACCAGGCATTGTGGTGTGTCCTGGTTCTCACTGCACTTCAGTTCTAGTGAGAGGAGAGAGACGTCAAACAAGTGAATACGCAACAGGTGGGGCCGGCACATGTGCCACAGAGAATTGATAAGCCAGGATTCGGCAGCAGGAAATACTGAGAAGTGACTCATTCCTACCGGGCTAGTCAGGGAAGCCTCATAGAGGAGGGGACATCTGAGCAGAAGCCTGGGGAGTGCGTGGGAAGGCATCTCCATGTTCCTTTCCCTACGGGGGGGAGGGGCTTCCTGCAGTCTCTATTCAAAGCAGATCTTTGAAGCTTTACCCGTTGAGAGATTTGTCAGTTTGCGAATTGAGATGGTATAGACAAAAGTGGTGAGCACAGGCCTGGCAATTAGGAGGGGATTTGGATGGACTTCCGGCTTGGCTGGAACCACAGACACGTGTGAGTCAGTGAGAAGATGCCTCTCGGGGCGTGGGTGTCTGCCACCTCTCACTGGGGGTGTTCCTGGGTGTGGCCCGCTGAGAGCCTGCCACACCTGTGCCCTTGCTATGGTCCCAAACAAGAGGAGTCAGCACTCTCCCCAACTCAGATCCCAAAGCCAGCATCAAAGTCATGTTGTTTGTGCACAGACATTTTTAATTGCATTGTGCCATCTTTCTCTAACAAATGAGGAAACTCGGGTTTAGCGAGGTGACTTAACATGCAATTGGGACTCTATAAATTAGTGGTGAAGCCAGAGCTAAAATGTGGGTCCTTGTCACTGGCAAGTGACGGAACTGTAAACCAGGGTGGGATCTTCGAGGACATCTCATCCTGCTTTGGCCCCCAAATGTACCCTGCAAACTCCATTTCTCCTTCCATAACCACCAGTTCTCAGATTATTAGGGGGAAATGCTTTTGTCTAAAAATACTTGGCAATAAACTTGTTTTTTTTTTTTTCTGCCCTGGAAGGACTCTTTCCCTCTAAAACCCAAGGGATTGAATTTTGTTTATTTAATATTTATAAAAATGCAGCAGACTAAGGACATAATAAGAGAAGACGTGATTATGCATTGTCAGGATGGCTAGGCATGCTCCAATTCCCCAGTGTTTTCAGGACACAGCATTTGAGATTCCCAAACATTGAGTCAGCAAAGACTTTCTTTGGAGAAAGAATGTCTTCTAAATTTACAGATGCTGAAGAGCAATGTTAGTAAGGTCTAAGGAGCTATTTGTTACCCCCATTAAAATTCAGGCAAATATCATAAAAAAGAGAGGTAAATGCTAGCTACCTAAGAGATGTTTAAGGTAAGGTATATGTGAAACCAGTTTAGCAGGGGTGCCAATAAACAAACAAACAAATAAGTAGTCCTTTACCCAACCGCCTATTCATTCCTGGGAATGAAGAGTCAAAGTTCAAGATCACAGTCAGAGGTCCACAGAAGAGAGCCATTCATGTAAGCCTTTCTTGGAGTTGTTTCACTTTTTCTTTCTTCCTTTTGATGTATTTACATATTTCAACAGCTTTATTGAGGTGCAACTGACGTACATAAATCATATTTAGAGTACACAATTTGATATGTTTTGACATATGTACACATCCAGGACACCATGATCACAATCAACATAATGAACAAATCCAGCACCCCCAAGAGTTTCCTTGAAATCTGATTAATCCCTTTCTCTGGCTCCTCTCCCCAGGTGACAACCAATCTGCCTTCTTTTGCTATAGATTTTAGTTTGCATTTTCTAGAGGTTTAAACACATGGTACACATAGTATGTTTTCTTTCCTCTGGCTTCTTTTGGTCAGTTTAATGGTTTTGAGATTCAATCCATGATGTGTATATCAATAATTCATTCCTTTGTATTACTGAGTTCTAGTCTATTGTGTGGACACACCACAATGTGTTTATCTATTCACCAGTGGATGGACATTTGGGTTGACTCTAGTTTTTGATTGGAATTAAGCTGCTATGAACATTCGCAAATCAGTCTTTGCATGGATGTAAACTTTAAAAAAAAATGAGTATGGTTGCTGGGTCAGATAGTAAGTAATGTTTAACTTTTAAAGAAGTTGCTGAATTGTTTTCCAAAGTGGTTGTACCAGTTCACGTTCCCACTGGCAGTGTATTTGAGTTCTAGCTGCTACACATCCCTGCCATGGTTACTCTTCATGATTAAAGCCATTGCAGTGGGTATGTAGTGGTACCTTATTGTGAATTTAATCTGCATTTCTCTAATGATAAATGATGTTTGGCATCTTAATCATGTGATTTCCCCTCCCCCCCATCCCCATCTCTTCTTTGGTGAAGTGTTTATTCAAATCTTTGGCCCCTTTCTTTATCAGGTTGTTTGTTTTCTTCTTATTAGGTTTTGAAAGTTTCTTGTATATTTTGGGTACACATATTTTATCAGATATTTGCTTTGTAATTATTTTCTCCCAGAACATGGCTTATCTTTTCATTCTCTGAACAGCTTTAAATTTTTATGAAGTCAAATTTATATCATTTTTTTCTTCTTTTTGGATCATGCTTTTGGTGTCATGTATAAGAAATCTTTGCCCAAACCAAAGTCACAAAACTTTCTCATAAAAGTTTTTTTTATAAAAGTTTATAGTTTCACATTTAAGTCTATGATCTATTTTGCATCAATTTTTTATGTCCTGTGAGGTATGGATCAAGGTATAGATAAATATTCAGTATAGATATAGATATTCAGTTTAGTTGTTCCAGTGTCTTTTGTTGAAAAGACTATCCTTTCTCCACTGAATTGCCTTTGAACTTACATCAAAAATCAGTTGATCACATGCATGTGGGCTTATTTCTAAACTTTTTTGTTCTGTTCCATGGAACTATTTGTCTATTTTTAAGCCAATACTACAGTATCTTAAGTACTGTGACTTTACATTTCTAAATCAGGTAGTGCTAGCCTTCCAGCTTTCTTCTTTATCAAAGGCACTGTGGCTCTTCTAAGTCCTTTGCATTTCCATATGGAGTTCAGAATCAGCTTGCCAATTTCTAAAAAAAAAGTCTGAGATGTTGATGGAGATTGTGTTAATTCTACAGATCAATTTTGGGAGAGATGGCCTGTTAACAATAGTAAGTCTTCTGACTTGTGAACAGATATATAACTCCATTTATTAATACCTTCTTTAACTTCTCATAAAGTCTTGCATATCTTTTGTCAAATTTAACCTTAAGTATTTCATATTTTTGATGCGATTACAAATGATGTTTAAATATTTTCTATTGTTTGCTGCTAATATGCAGAAATACAGTCGATTCATATATATTCACCTACTACCCTGCAACATTGCTAAATTCACTTTTTTTACTTCTAGTAGTTTGTTCTGTTAATTCCATCAGATTTTCTACATAGGTGATCATGTCATTTTACCTCTTTTTACTTCATAAAGTTTTGCTTTATCTTTCATTATTAATGTTTTCATTAAGTCAAAGAATCATGTCTTTAGATGAAAAGTATTATATTTAACTGCCTAGATTGAAGTGAGTTCTTTAAAATTTTTTTTTTTTTTTTTTAGAGATGTGGGGTACAATTCAGGGTTAGGTATACAAATGTTCATTTTGCAGATACCCTTGTTGATGAGGTGTGCCCCTCCCTCCGCCAGCAGATTCCCACTACTGCCAATCCTTTTCTTATAGTATTACAATAATTGTTCAAGGTCCGCTTATGAGTGAGAACATGTGATACTCAGTTCTTTGTTTCTGAGATAGATAACTTAGTATTATAGACTCTAAGTCCATCTAAGTTGCTGTCAAGTTCAACATTTTGTCTTTCTTTATGGTTGTGCAGTATTCCATCATGTATATGTACCACATTTTAAAAATCCAGTCCTTTTTCTACAGGCAGCATGGTTGGTTCCATGTTTTTGCTTATTGTGAACAATGCTGCAATAAACATACGTGTGCAGGTACCTTTTTCATAGAGTGATTTGAGTTCTTCCGGGTATATTCACAGTAGGGGGACTGTAGGGTCGTATAGGAGGTCGATTTTTTGATCGTTTAGGAATTGCCAAACTGTTTTTCACAGAAGTTGTACTAGTTTACACTCCCACCAACAGTGTAGAAGTGTTCCTTTTCCCCTGCATCCTCTCCAGCATCTGTCGTTTTTTGAGGTATTGATGATGGCCATCCTGACTGGAGTTAGGTGATATTTCAGTGTGGTTTAAATTTGCATTTCTTTGATGACTAGTGAGGCTGAGCATTTTTTTCATGTATCTGTTGGCTACTCGTATGTCTTCTTTTGAGAAGTGTCTATTCATATCTTTTGCCCCTAAAGTGAGTTCTAAATATATTATTCAATAATGATTATTTACTTTTGCATGTCATTTAATTATTTGTAAGTCACATGCTTTTTCATGATCTTCACAACAACTTGGTAGAATATTTGGGGCAGATATGATGATAATGATGTTTCAAATCGACAAATAAAAATTGAATATATTTATGATGTACAATGTCATATTTTTGATATATGTATACATTGTGAATGGCAAAGTCAAACTAATTAACATCTATTACCTTATATATTTATTATTTACATCTATTACCTTATATATTTATTATTTGGTTGTGGTGAGAACACAAAATCTGCTCTTTTAGCAACTGTCAAATATACAACCCACTGCGATGAACTACAGTCACCATATTGTACAGCAGTTCTCTTGAACCTGATCTTTCTGTCCAACTGAAATTTTGCATTCTTTACCCAACATCACCCATTATTCCCTCTAACCCCAGACCCTGGTGACCATCATACTATTCTGTTTCCGTGAGTTTGTTATTTTTAGTTCCATATATAGTCAGTGAGATCATTTGATATTCTTCTTTTAAAATATGGGCGCCTTTAATCTCCTTTTCTTGCCTTACTGTATTAGCTAGAATCTCTAGTACAATGTTTAATAGAAGAGGTAAGACTGGGCATCCTAGACTTCTGACTTTGGGGAGTATTTACAGGTTATTTTTTTGGTAGTTGTTTTGTCTTAGTCAGTTTGGGCTGCAATAACAAAAATATCACAGACTGAGTTAACAATAGAAATTTACTTCTCACAGTTCTGGAGGCTGGGAAGTTCAAAATCAAAATGCTGGTTGATTCAATTCCTGGTGAGAGCTCATTTCCTGGCTTGCAGATGGATGCTTTCCTGCTGTGTCCTCACATGGCCAAGTGAGAGATCATTTCTCTCATTGTCTCTTACAAGGGAATCAGTTCCATAGATGAGGGCTCCATCTTCATGTCCTAATTACCTCCAAAGGCCTCACCTCCAAATATCATATTGGCCATTAGGGCTTCAACATATGAATTTGTCGGGGGACACATTCAGTCTATATAATGTCCTTTTCTGATAAAGGATGTTTCCTTCTACCTTCTATTTCTAGTTTGGAGTTTTTAGAATAGATGATAGATTTTGTCAAATGCTTTTTCAGCATTATTGAAATCATGTTTTCCTCACAGTTTGTTAATATGACAAATTATACTGCTTGGTTAAAATTTTTTTTTTTTTGAGTTGGAGTCTCACTCTGTCGCCCAGACTGGAGTGCAGTGGCTGCTCCTGGCCACCGCAGCCTCGACCTGCTGGGCTCCGGCGATCCTTCTGCCTCAGCCTTCCAAGTAGCTGGAACTATAGGCGCGCACTACCACGCTCAGCTAATTTTTGGATTTATTGT
>CAUYQG010267499.1:0-10279 GCA_963574415.1 Tarsius wallacei
CACTGCAGCCTCGACCTGCTGGGCTCTGGCGATCCTTCCGCATCAGCCTTCCAAGTAGCTGGAACTACAGGCGTGCGCTACCACGCCTGGCTAATTTTTTGATTTATTGTAGAGATGAGGTCTTGCCAAGTTGCCCGGGCGAGTCTCGGACCTGCGGGCTAAGGCAATTCACTCACCTCAGCCTCCCAAGGCGCGGGATTACAGGCTGAGCCTCTGAGTCCGGCTTTATGCATGTTTTAGAGTAGACTTCTAGCCCTGAGCATTCAGTGTACAGTGGGCATGAGTCAATATATTTTATAGACATATTGGAGACCTTCAGTTAATTTGGTGAGTTGGTTAAGTGGAGGCTGATGAAGAAGCTTCTACTGTAGAATAAGATATGCTCTTTGTCCTCCAATGAAATTACAAAATGGTAGCCAATTCTGTCTGATTAGAGTGGATTAATTATATTCTACACTATATTCTATCATAATACGTGTAATACTTTATTTCCTTAGCTTGTAAATTTACTGGGCTCTTTATTGACAGAGGTTGTCCTCCATGAGCGTTAGGTTAATATATTTTTAAAAATCATCATAGTGTGATGAATGAAAAGGAAAAGGGAGAGAGTAAAGCATGGGATTATATATAACAACATATTTCAAAAACCATTCTGGATATTGGTACAACGGAATGTACCAATTAAATGCTGTCTGAGAACCTATAGTCACTGATGGTGGAAGGCCAATAGGGGTCGGAAATAGAAATCAGGATAATTCTCAAATTCTACAAATTCAAAACTATTCAAATTTTGAAATGCTTTATTTCTAGCCTTAGTTATAACTTTTGCATTTAACAAATCTCATTTTCTTTTAGAATGATGATAAAATGGTGCTGTATTAGATTTTGTTAATACAGATTAAATAGTGAGCCCCACCTCAGGAAATATTCTGTAATTATTCTGTTTCTTCACTAGATGGTGCTTGTGAGCCAATGAGAAGAAAGATTCAGTTTACGGTTTACTCACTTGAGGAGAAATGAGAAATTTGTGAATTAAATAGAAAAAGGCAATGAATAATTAGAGTAATTTAAGACAACCCTTTATAGTGAAGTTATACTGCTTTGAGAAAACCTCTTATTTCTTTCTGGTAAAAATGTTAAAATCTTGGAAGAAAAAAATACTCAGTAAGACTATTACAACCACCAAATTCTGAATGTTTTGTGGGCTAACTGTTCAAGCCTAGTGAGTTAAAAGATTCTCTTTACTCTCCTCAAAACACATTAACCTTTGAATGGAAGCAAAGTCATTTAAATTGTTACAATGAGAACATAGCCTTATTACCTAATGTTATTTTGTAAAATGGGTTCAGATTTTTAATGTTGTCTGATAGGCAATATTCCTTTACTTCCATTTAGAGGCATCAAAGTATAGAGGTTAAAAGGAACATCTATGGAGCTTTACTGCTTGAGTTTAAACCCCACATTTGCCACTTACTAGCTGTGTAGTCTTGGTACTGCAACTCTTGATCTTTCTTTTCCTCATCTTACAAAACAAAGGTGTCATAATTTTCACCTCTAAGATTGTTGTGAGTATATGTAAAAGACTTAGGGCAGTGCCTGGCACACAGTAGACACTCAAAAAATGTTAGCAATCATGTAATTTTTCATGTTTCATTTACTAATGAAGATTGATGTCTTCCAAGTCATAAAACAATCAGGGAAATACCAGTTTAATTAACTTCATGTATTTTTCCTTTCTCTATTCTGACATTCTAACCTATTATTACTCTGCCTGTATGTGTGAAATTGACTTATGTTTTACCAAGTATTTATTTCATTATAGGCAGCTATGTTCTTCTAATGGTGAACTTAGGGATAGCTGAGTTTCTGAATTCCAGGAAAAAGTGGGTTTGTTTTCACATTTTAATTCCTAGGACTGAGCTAGTGCAGTGACTGATGGCAAACGTCTCTCAGTGGAACTTCTTCAGTCTAATGCTCCCAACTGAGCGATTTCAGCCTCCTTTCCCAGTGGAACTTCTGTTGCTGAAGATTTTTGACAGTAGCTGGCCAGTATCATAACAGAGAAAGAAAAGTATACGAGTGAGAAATTATTCAAAAGAAATACCTTTTCTTCTCAAAATGGTGGTAATATGGATGTGAAAAAGAACATAGAAGGACAAACATTTAAATAGATATATCAAGACTAAAAAAATGTTATGTTTATATCAGGGAAGAATCATGAGCAATTTATTAATCACAATTATTGCTTATAGTTTTCTTTTTAATATATATGGACCCCTGTCCACCAATTCACAGTTATCAACAAGTGATATGATTGAAGAAACTGTGTCATGTGCTCTCAAATATAGAAGATGATATGTGAAAATAAAATACACGGTTCATTTGATGGACACCAATGAACACAAAGCAGCCAGTATTTTCCCAAGGCTTACTCTGTGTTAGGTGTAGTGATAGGAATTCTACCTGAACTATAACATTTAATCCTCACTACAACTCCACAATGTGACCATTATTACTATCCTCATTCTAAAGTTGAGGAAACTGGGGTTTGGAGAGGTTAAATAATTTTTCCTAGATGACACAGTCGGTGAATTGTGGAGTTAAAATTGAAACCCAATTCTGTCTGACTCCAGAGCCTCAGCATTTAGTTGCTCTCTTGAGATGTCAGTTCAAACAAAAACATCATTTGAGTTGATTCTGGAAGTATAGGCAGTGCCCTAAATGACACATTTCCTAATTGGTCTTTCCTGTTGAGACATTAACTTGTCAACGTAGGATATTATTCTTCATTGGCTTTCTGCATGCCTGAGTAGTTAAAGAATCAAACTGTCCTTCATAATTTGAAGATGATACCACCACATGTGAGCCTGTGGCTGAGAAAAACCAACATCTGACAAACAGTTCTTTCCACATCATGTATACATACAGATTGCTTTTTGGTTTGTGGCTCAGGCCTTGGTTGGCAGATCCTCACTTCTGTATTTTTTTTTTTTCTGGCCCAAGTGTGCTTAGCTGAAGCAGGCTACACTATCACTGATCCTATATACTCATCAGGGCATCCTCTGTTCTTGCCTCTAGCCATTCCTGGCTTTGTCACACCATTGGACTACAAGACCTCCAGAGGTCTTTTGGCCTTTCAGGCTTTATATTGGGGACCTGATTCGTGTACTATGGTGCATTTCTAATACATTCCTGGTCCATTAGACATTAGTTGCATGATCCACTCTTTCAAGACCAGTGGACTGAATGAACTGCCAGCCCTCATGGTTGGTTATTGGGTCTTGTTATGTATTGTTCTCAGGCCTGAAATAATTGTTCATGGGATAGGAGATGGTGACCACGTGTTAAAGGTACAAGGGAACTTGATTATGCATCATCTCTGTTTTATAAAACTTCATTTTGGTCAGGTGATTGATTTCTCTTCCAGAGCCTACCAGTTTGTAATTCTTATCTAATCACCCTATGACCAATTGTACATGTAAAAAGGACAGGTGGTGGTTAGGATTGGGGGTGCAGTCAATAACAGCAGGTCATGATTTTTTGGCACTCACACAGAACAACAAGCAGCAGCAATGAGCTCAATCTTCGTACAGCATCATCCCTCTTCCTCCTTCGTCCTCCCACTTTTTTTTTTCTCCTTGCCTTCCTCCTTTTTCTGCACAACATATATTGACTGTGTACTATAAGGAAGGCATTCATCTAAGTCAGAGTTTTGAAATCTCAGGACCTTAATATTATTATCCAAATAAATCTCAGTATCCTGTGCATGACAGGATACTGAGAACATCCCTGACCTTTACCTACTAGACAGCAGTAGTAGCCTCTCAACCTCCCTTGTCTTGACAATCAAAAATGTCTCCAGACAATACTAAATGTTTCTTGGGGGCAAAGTTATCCCTCAGTTGGGAACCACTGGTCTAAGGGTATTATAAAATTTAATCTTCATAATGACTCTGTACAATAAATAGAACTATTTATAATTTCCTATTCTACAGGTGGGAAAATGGAGGCTTATAATGTTAAGCAATTTACTCAGGATCACATAAAGAATAATTTCTGAAGCAGAGATAATAGCACAAATCTAACTTTAGAACTGGATACCTCTCTCCCATACTCAAAATATGGATTTTGTGTTCTCCGATTTATCGAAGAACTGTGTCTTCTGATAATTCACTGTTTAAATGGAAATTATCTCCTCCCATACCTTATTTAACTAATTTTAACTCCTAAACATATTACAGTTTTTCATGATTCTATATTTTTGCACTTGTTGCTCCTTTTACCTATATTAATTTTGCTTTGTCTCTCCATGCACAGAAAGCAAATTAATCCTAATACTGTCATCTGTTTTATGATACTAAACTTGGCCACCACCTATATACCTACCAATTCCCATTTCAACAAGCTGTCACAGTATTTTGTATTTATAGGTAGAACATGAATATAACAGCAAGTGATCTTGAAAAGCTAAGTAAACTCTTTACTTTAAAGAGACCGAGTACTTCACTGGTTTAACAGATACATAGACATCCTCCTCATCCTGCTTAGGTCTTGACCTCTGAGCCTGGTTACCCACCTGTATGGATATACTGTAGTATCTAGGCAGAGATAGTAATATGAACATACTCCTTACCTCACTTATGTTGAGCATTGATACTCTGTGTCTGGCCATACTCCCTTGTGAAGGTCTTCCTCTCCCTATTTGGGCTTGTGTGCCTCATAGCCCATTCTTCATACTCATGTGGATCCCTTACTCATCTTGCACAAGACACTCCTCTATAAGACACTTCTCACATCAGACCACCCTATTGCATGGATATTTCTCTCACCATGTTTGGGCTTTAACACCTCATGATGAACTTCTCTCCAACAATGATCCTCTCTCTACTCTGCTTGGACTGTGATTCTTATCAGGGGCCACTCTTCTCTACGAATGACCTCCTCAACTCACTCTTCCTCCTCTCAGTAAAGCTCTGACTCCCCATGTTGTATATAAGAGACAAGAGTTCAAGGGGAAATTTGGGACTGGAGGTCATGAAGGTATAGATGAAACTATATTATAGACTTGAGCTTGCCCAGGAATGAGCATAGACAGAGAACAGAAGAGATCTCAGTACTTCTGCACTTAAAGTTTTGGAAGACAAGGAAAAAAAGAGTAAAACGGACTGAATATGCAGCCCTTGAGGAAGAAAAAGAACGGAGAGAATGGTGCCTCATGAGCCAAGGGCAGAAGTGTTTCAGGGAGAAACTAATGTTGTTTGACTCAGTAGACTGAGTGATGCAGAAAATTGGTGATGCAGAAGAGGATAGGAGCAACTGCAGAGGCAATGTCCTTGACTAAATGAGAGCAGATGGGAACTAGGTACAAGCAGAGGAGTTGGCCCCTAAAAGACCATGGGTGGTTCACCATTTTTATTTATTTATGTATTTATTTATTTATTTTTGAGTTGGAGTCTCACTCTGTCGCCCAGACTGGAGTGCAGTGGCCACTCCCGGCCCCCGCAGCCTCGACCTGCTGGGCTCCCGTGATCCTTCCGCCTCAGCCTTCCAAGTAGCCGGAACTACAGGCGCGCTACCATGCCCGGCTAATTTTTGATTTATTGTAGAGATGAGGTCTCGCCAAGTTGCCCAGGAGGGTCTCGAACCTGCGGGCTCAGGTAATCCACTCACCTCAGCCTCCCAAAGCGCGGGATTACAGGGTGAGCCACCGAGCCCGGCTTCACCATTTTTAACAGGCAGGAGGAAGGATGTAGGGTGTGGTAGGTATGGTGAGGATGGGGACATGTGGAAGTAACTCTTCTGAAGGATTCCACTTTCTTGGTGAAATTGGAACTAAGGCCAGAGCTGAGTGGGAGAAGGCAGAGGAGCTGTTTTTAGTTTGAAGTGAGATGTAAGAAATAGATTTTTAGAAGAGTAGGAGAGTGAGTGGACCAGGGAAATGAGAATCATCAAGCAGTCCCAAGAGACTTTTTTTTTTTAGCTTACTGCAAGTAAGTGTTAAGTAAAATCCATTGTTTGATGATTTGCTTAGTTGCTCAGGATATGCACAGAGTAGAAAGATAGTTGCATTTAAGTAGAACCAATTTCACTAAGAATCTATGAGAGAGTCAAGAGAATTGAGAGTGTATGCAAAGGAGCAAATTTAATTATAAAGCTTGGAATTGAAGTTGGATAGTGAAGACAAAAAAGGACAGGAGTAGGGTGAGAGACAGTATAAAAATGGTAGAGTCAGCAGATTGGAGGTTCTGTATTGGCAAGAAAATTGTTAGTATAGTATTGGTTGGAGTGAGTTAGAATCATATGAAATGTTGGTTGGGGAAGGGTATGCCAAGCAATTAAGATAATAGAGATGTTGCTATGATTTCTAAGGCTATTCCATTTGCTTGGAAAGCTTTCTCACTATCTTTCATTTTGGTAATAGCTACTTGTCCATTTGGATTTAGCCTTTCCTGTTCTCTCCTAATTTCTTTTACTTGTTATTTGTATATGCTTCTATTACTCTTGGTATGTACTCTTGGCTATTTATCATAGCAGCTTTCACATTTTCCTGTAAAATTTTTGATTATTTGTTTGTTTTCCTAGCTCATATTTTTTTTTTTGAGAGACAGAATTTTGGACTAATTTATTTTGATATTCTAAATGATCAGGTTAGAGTTTTCAAGCATATTAAGTACCTTATAAGCATATTAAGTGCTTAATAACTTTTTGGTGAAAAAACGAGTGAATGTCAACAACCTAATTGAATGGATAACAACTTGAATCTGGGTACTATAGATTATGAGACACATTTTGTTTATCCTCCCTTTATGTGGATATTTCCAGTTCAGACATATTTGAAACGCACATTCTTGGGTGCCTGCACTTAGAATAATCAAAACTTGCCTTTTTCATTTGTCCAAGGCTTGACTTTTCTTGGTCATGAGACAAGCCTATTTCTTAGTCATCTGACCCTTAAGCAAGGAACCCAGCAAGATGTCAGAGCTTGCCAAAGATCTGGACTTGTTTCATATGGACTTAATATGATATCTAGAGGTAAAGACTTCTTGAATTTATGCAGAACCTTTAGCAAACTTCTTATTTTTAATTTTATTAGAATTCACATATCTGTATGAAGACACAGAAATGTGCATTTTTCTCCTATAGGTGAGGAGATAATTGCAAAAAACAATTGAGCTTCTAACCTAAGGACACACAATAAGAGTTCATATTCTGTTGTGATTACTCTCTTTTTTGAATGCTAGCACTATATCTTACACATAAGAGGTTTCTCTTTTGATGATAATATTTAATGATTACAGAAATCCAAAGAAAATGATTTTTAGTGTTAATTTTTTATTGATACATAGTGTTTATACACATTTTTGGATCACATGTGTATTTTGTTACATGCATAGAATGTATAATGATCAAGTCAGGGTATTTGGGATATCCATCACCTTGAGTATTTATCATTTTTATGCGTTAGGAACTTTTATTCTCTTTTATCTATTTTAAAACATACAACACAGTGTTGTTAACTATATTCACCTTACTCTGCTATTGAATATGAGCACTTATTCCTTCTTCTTGTGTTTTTGTACCCATTAACCAACCTCTCTTTACCCCTCCGTGTGTCTATGTTCATCAGTCATATTGGAATGTAGTTTTCTTTCTTTTTTTGTTGTCTGGTTTTGCTATTAGGATAATACTGGTCTTGTAGAATGGTTGGGGAGAATTCCCTTGTCTTCAATTTTTGCAATAGCTTGAGGAGAACTGATGTTGGTTCTTCTTTACAAGTTTGGTAGAATTCAGCAGCAAAGTCATCTGGTCCTGGGCTTTTTTTTGTTGGGAGACTTATTACTGATCCATTCTCATTACTCATTATTTGTTCAGGTTTTCTATTTCTTCCTGATTCAATCTTGGTAATTTGTATGCGTCCAGGATATATCCATCTCCTCTAGGTTTTTCACTTTGTTAGTGAATAGTTGTTCATAATGGTCTTTTATGACCTTTTGTATTTCTTGTGGTATCAGTTGTAATGTCTCCATTCTCATTTCTACTTTTGCATTTTTTTTTCTTAGTTAGTCTAGCTAGTGGCTTATTGATTTTTTTTTATCTTTAAAAAAAACCAGATTTTTATTTTATTGGCCCTTTAAAATTTTTGTTTTTACTCTCTCTTTCATTTAGTGTGCACTGATCTTTATTATTTCTTTTCTTCTACTGATTTTAGGTTTGGTTTGTTTTTACTTTTCTAATTCCTTAATGATCATCATTAGATTAATTATTTGAAATCTTTCTACTTTTTTTGGTGTAGGCATTTATTGCTATACACTTTCCCCTTGCACTGTTTTTGCTGTGTCTCATAGGTTTGGTATGTTGTATTTCCATTTTCATGTTTCAAAAAGTCTTTGGATTTCCTCCTTAATTTCTTCTATGACCCAGTGATCATTCACTGGGAACCTGTTGTTTAATTTCCATGTATTTGTATAGTTTCCAAAGTTCCTCTGGTTATTGTTTCTTGTTTTCTTCCATTGTAGTCTGAGAAGATACTTAATATAATTTTGATTTTTAAAAATTTGTTGAGACTTGTTTTGTGGTCTATCCTGGAGAATGCTCCATGTTCTGATAAGAAGAATGTGTATTCTGCAGGTGCTGGATGAAGTGTTCTATAAATGTCTGTTAGATTCCTTTGGTCTAAAGTTTAAATCCATTTTTAGGGGGTTTATTGTCTGTCTGGATGATCTATCTAATACTGAGCATAGAGCATTGAAGTAATTATTATTGTATTAGAATTTAACTCTTCCTTTAGGTCTAATAATATTTGCTTAATATGTCTGGGTGCTCCAGCTTTGGATGCCTGTATATTTAAAGTTGTTATATCCTCTTGCTGGATTGATCGCTTTATCATTATTTAATGACCCTCCTTGTCTTTTGTTGTTGTTGCTATTTTTGATTTATGGTTTGTTTTATCTGAAATAAGTAAAATAAATATAGCAACTTCTGCTTACTTTTGATTTGCACTTGCATGGAATATTTTTCATCCTTTTATTTTCAGTCTATATGTGTCTTTACAGGTGAGATGAGTTTCTTGTAGGTAGCATATCATTGTGTCATTAAAAAAATCCATTCAGCTAGTTTATATATTTTAAGTGAATAATTTAATTTGTTTATATTCAAGATTTTTATTGATATTTGAGGGCTTACTCCTGTTATTTTATTACTTGTTTTCTGGTTGTTTTACTCATCTTTTGCTCCTCTATTTCTTGTTGTTTATCACTGTGGTTTGGTGGTTTTCTGCAGTGGTAACAATTGAATTCTTTCTTTTCATCATTTGTCTGTTTGTTCTACCAGTGGGTTTTATAAGCTTGTGTTTCTCATGACTATAGATATTGTCCTTTTTCTTCCAGGTCTAGGGATCCCTTAAGCACTTCTTGCAGGCTGATCTAGTGTGATGAATTCTCTCAACTCTTGTTTGCCTGAGAAAGTCCTTATTTCTTCCTTGCTGGTTATCCTTGGCTGACAGCTTTTTCTTTCAGCACTTTGACTATTTCATCCCATTCTCTCCTGACCTGTAATATTTCTTCTGATAAATCCATTGTTTGAGGGGAATTTCTGTATAGAGACTAGATGCTTTTCTATTGCTGTTTTTAGAAATATCTCTTTGTCAACCTGGTGTGGTGGTGTGTGCCTGTAGTTCCAACTACTTGAAAGGCTGTGGTGGAAGGATTGCCTGAGCCCGTGAACATGCCACTGATTCCAGCCTGGGTGACAGAGTGAGACTATGACTCAAAAAAAAAAAAAAGATAAGAAAAGAAAAGAAAAGAAATATTTCTTTGTCTTTGTCTTTTGATGCTTTGAGTTGAATATGCCATAAAGATGACCTTTTTGGGTTGCATCTATTTGGAAATTTCTGAGCTTCTTGTATATGGATGTCTAAATCTTTTGCTAGACTTGGGATGTTTTCAGCTATTATTATTATTATTATTTTTTGGTAATAATAATTTTATTTTATTTATTTATTTATTTTTTTTATTATGTTATTGTGGAGTACAGTTAGGGGTTAGGCATACAAAAATATTTCGTTCAGGTACCCTTGTTGATAAGAGGTGTCTCCCCATCCCCAGCTAGATACCCACCACCATTAATCCCATCCCCCTCACCCCGCCCCCCCCCCAGTTTCCCACCACAGTCAGTCATTTTCTTGTGGTAATACGTTGGATGATCAAGGTCTACTATATGAGTGAGAACATGTGATACTTAGTTTTTTGTTTTTGTGAGAGGTCACTCAGTATTATGGACT
>CAUYQG010267502.1:0-11739 GCA_963574415.1 Tarsius wallacei
ATTATTTTATATATATGTGTGTATGTGTGTGTGTGTGGGTGTGTGTATCTATTTAGATATTCAGTTATTTTTTGAGTCAGCATCTCACTCTGTCACCCAGGCTCACGGCCACTGCAACCTTGACCTGCTGGACTCAGGCGATCCTCCCGCCTCAGCCTTCTAAGTAGTTGGAACTACAGGTGTGTTCTACCACACCTGGCTAATTTTTTGATTTTTTGTAGAGATGAGGTCTTGCCAAGTTGCCTGGGCTGGTCTGAAAACCCCAGGCTCAGGCAATCCTCTCACCTTGACTTCCCAAAGTGCTGGGATTATAGCCTTGAGCCACTGTGCCCAACTTGAAAGCTTATTATATATATATTTTTTCTTTTTGTGACTGTCTACTAGTATATTTGTTTACTTCTTCCTTTTTTCCTTCTTTAGTAATGACGATTTGTTTTTCGCCTTTTGTTCTCTATTACCCTTTACTCTTTATTTCAGACTTTTCTTTCCCTCCTGGAAATATGTTTTTGCTTTTTGTGTATTAGAATGTGTTAGAAGACTTTTTTGTTTAATAACAAAGAAATAGCCAGGCGTGGTAGCGCGTGCCTGTAGTTCCAGCTACTTGGAAGGCTGAGGTGGAAGGATCACTTGTACCCAGCAGGTCGATGCTGGGGTGGCTGTGAACGTGCCATTGCCCTCTAGCCTGGGCGACGGAGTGAGGCTCCAACTATAAAAAAACCCCAAAAAACAAAGAAGATGTGGTCATAGTCTTAAAAAGATTAGTTCCAAAAGTTTATTGTACAACATATACAAAATGTTGAATATTTTTTTTGAGACCAGGTACAGTGGCTCATGCCTGTAATCCCAACACTTTGGGAAGCTAAAGGTGGGAGAATCACTTGAGTTCAGAAGTTTAAGGCCAGCCTAGGCAACCTTGTCTGTATAAAAAAAAAAAGTCAGATGTGGTGACGTGCTACTATAGTCCCAGCTACTTGGGAGGCTAAGATGGAAGGACTGATTGACTGCAGGAGGTCTAAGCTGCAGTGAACCGTGACTGTGCCACTGCACTCCAGTGTGGACAAGAGTGAGACCCCAACTCAAAAAAAATATTGATTTTTGAGAAGTATGGGTTTAGTTCTGTAATAAAAAATAAAACAATTTTAAGATCACTAATTAACCTTAAAAAGTGTTATCAAAATAATTCTTACCTAGCCACAGTTTTCTTTTTGTTTATATTTTAACAACAAGTAAGAATTTCTGGGATAATATTCCATAAAGACTTCACTTTATTGAAGTAGAAATGCATTTGGAAATATAGACACATCCTACTTGAAAATTATTTTGTACTCCATGTCCTATTGAACTTAAATACTTCAGCACAGTTACATATCCTTTGGTTTTTCCTTTCTATGTCATATTGGTATTGTATGACATCTTGGCCTTGGATTTTTATGAATATACTTTTATTTTCTGTATCTCTAAGGGTATGTGTGTCTGTATATGTATTTACTTATGCCTGTGTGTGTGTGTGTGTGTACATGTGTGTGTATTTGATTGCACTTTTTTCTTTTTTTAATTTGGAGTCTCACTTTGTTACTCAGGCTAGAGTGCAGTGGCACGCTCATGACCACTGCAGCCTTGACCTGCTGGGCTCAGGCAATCCTTCTGCCTCAGACTTCCAAGTAGCTAGAACTACAGGCGTGCGCCACCATGCCTGGCTAATTTTTGTTTGTTTGTTTGTTTGTTTAGGCTGGTCTCAAACCTCCGGACTTGGGCAATCCTCTCCCCTCCACCTCCCAAGGTGCTGGGATTACAGGTGTGAACCACCCACCGCACCTGAGCGCATTGCACATTTTAAGGCAGTAGTAAATCTTACTGTAAAAAGACAAAAATTACAACAATTTAGCTTAAAGATCTTGTATTTACTTACAGTTCTAGAACTGGTTCTGAATATACCATATGATCAAAGAGGAAAAAATTTTCATTAGGAGATTTTAGTGGCTCAGTTTGCGCCACCGTCCTATTATTGGAAGAGTTGCTGTGGCTAAGGATGTAGTTACTAGAACTAGTCACGTGCCTGTCTGTGTGTTTGCTGGAGGATTGGGTTAGTTACCAGAAAAGAGGGGGGTACAGAGTAGGAAATGTGTGAGGTACACAAAGGTAACAGCTGCTACAAGCCTCTTGTTCTAGAAGGTTGGGCCCCCATTTCAGTTGCCTCCTAGACATCTTTTCTTAGATGTGCCACAGATACCTCAAACGCTGATTTATTTTTCCATCTAATTATCTCTCCTTAACAGCTATGCTCCAATCGTGCTCACCTTTCAGGTGCTTGAAGGCACAGAACTTTTTATGCCAGGATCTTTGCACAGGGTACCCTCTGGGTAACATGTTCTTTTCTACCTTTATCCGCATTTACTTAATAGCATGTACTAAAAATGACTCCTCAGTTTCTAACCTGGATACTGGCAGAATGTTGCTGCTGTTAGTGTGAACGTGGAATGCAGAAGAAGCAGGTTTGGGAGAAATAATTCAGTTTTACTTTATACCTTAACTTTTTTTGTTGTTGTTGTTTGTTTGTTTGTTTTTTGAATTGGAGTTTCACTCCATCGCCCAGACTGGTGTGCAGTGGCTGCTCCCGGCCACCGCAGCCTCCACCTGCTGGGCTCCGGTGATCCTTCCGCCTCAGCCTTCCAAGTAGCTGGAACTACAGGTGCACGCTACCATGCCCGGCTAATTTTTTTGAATTATTGTAGAGATGAGGTCTCGCCAAGTTGCCCAGGCGGGTCTTGAACCCGCGGGCTCAGGCAATCCACTCACCTCACCTCAGCCTCCCAAGGCACGGGATTACAGGCTGAGCCACTGAGCTCGGCCCTTTTTTTTTTTTTTTTGGAGTCAGAGTCGCACTCTGTTATCCAGGCTGCAGTGCAGTGGCACGCTCATGGCCACCATAACCTCGACTTGCTGGTTCAGGTGATCCTTTCTCCTGAGCCTTCCAAGTAGCTGGAACCACAGATACATGCTACCACACCTGGCTAAATTTTTTTCTTTTGAGTCGGAGTCTCACTGTTTCCCAGGCTGGAGTGCAGTGACGTTCTCATGGCCACCACAGCCTGTACCTTCTGGGCTTAGGTGATCCTTCCACCTCAGCCCTCCAAGTAGCTGGAACTATAGGCACACACCACCACGCCTGGCTAATTTTTTTGATTTATTGTGGAGATGAGGTTTCACCAAGTTGCTCAGGCTAGTCTTGAGTCTGTGGGCTTAGGCAGTCCTCTCACCTTGGCCTCCCAAAGTGCTGGGATTATAGGCGTGAGTCACTGTGCCTGACTCATATCTCAACTTTTAAGGCATGAGCAGAAACCCTAGTATCCCCATCCTCCTCCCACAGTTTCAAACAGTGTTCTAAGGAGGGAGAGTGTACTGAGTTCAGTAATGAGGGAAGATTCAGATAAGACTGGAAAAATTTTTGAAGGATGGATGAATCAAACGAAGAGAAGGCATTGTAGTTGGCTAAAACCACACAAGGATGGAGATTTCTATGCAGGAAAGACTGTGAAGTTCATATTTAAGAGTAGAATAAGAAAAAGAAACCAGTGAAAATAAAGACGATAAAGAACAATTATGAATAGAATAAACAGTAATGGCATGATATTAAGTTAAAGACAAATCAAGGAACAAGGATTGCTTAAACTATAATAATTTTGAAGAATAATATAAAATATTTTACAAAATTAGGTTTTTCGTTCAAGAATAACGAAGTCTGCTATACCACCACCATCTAGAGCAAGTGACTAAGCAAAATCTAAAATAAAGAGAAAGTAGATTTTGTTCATGTAATGACCTCGGGTTTTACATGTGGTGTTTGAGCGCTTCTAAAAATAATAACCTGAGATCAAGGTGATGCTTGTAGTAGAAAGATGACTGGATTGAGTATCAAGAGCCCAAGATTTCTCATTTATCTATGAGTACATTATACCTAACTTGTTTTTTGTCAGTGAGGAAATGAAGTTGACCTTTTCTCTGCATATAAAACAGGATTGATGTGTCAGATTTGATGATGTACACAAAAGCACATAGAAAATTATACAACACCATTTAAATGTCAGGAAAAAAGATAGTTATGCCCTTGGTAAATAAGCCTATAATTCTGAATTTTGTGGATGTAGAGTCATGTGCTATTAAATTTGTACTAGTGAATTCCTGTCAAAAGAAAATAGGGGTTAGGTTGAGTGTGGTGACTCATACCTGTAACCCCAACACTTTGGGAGGCCAAGGTGGGAGGATTGCTTGAACCCGGGAGTTTGAGACCAGTCTAGGCAACATAGCATGACCTCATCTCTACAAAAATAAAAATAAAAATTAAAAATTAGCTGGGCATGGTGGTGTATGCCTGTAGTCCAAGCTACTTGGAAGGTAGAGACTGCAGTAAACCCTGATCATGCCACTGCACTCCAGTCTGGTCAACAGAGTGACACCTCGACTCAAAAAAAAATAAAAACAAACCCCCCTAAAAATTACTGTTGGCATAGCTTCTGAGTAGTCTAATGAGCTGTGCTTAAAACAAAAAAATCTATTGATTTTAACAGCTTGGAGATTATTGGTGACCATAGTAAAAAAATCACTTGGGAGGAGTGTTAGAGTCATTATGAAATGGGTTCAGGGTGAATGTGAAATGAAAAATAGAGATGACAGGTTAACAGCTCAATCAAGAAATTTTGCTTATAGAAGGAGAAGAGCCACGCACGGTGGCTGACACCTGTAATCCCAGCATTTTGGGAGGCAGAGGTTAGAGGATCGCCTGAGCCCACAGGTTTGAGACCAGCCTGGGAAAGCCCTCATCTCTACAATAAATTAAAAAAATTAGTTGGGTGTGGTGGCGCAGGACTGTAGTTCCAGCTACTTGGAAGGCTGAAGTGGAAGGATTGCCTGAACCCAGCAGATTGAGGCTGTGGTGGCCATGAGCATGCCACTGCACTCAAGCCTGGGTGACAGAGTGAGACTCTGAGTCAAAAAAACGAGAGGAGAATGATGAAGTCAAGTAAAAGGAGAGGGATATTGGTGGCTTTATTATTTTTAAAAGCATTTATTATACAAAAATATGGAAAACAACGAATCAATAAATGAATTTTTATAAATCTGATGCCTATGTAACCAACATGTAAAAAATAGACTATAGCTTACCCTTGAACAAAATGGATTTGGACTGCAGGTCCATTTACACCTAGTTTTTTTGAAATAAATATATTGGATAAGTTTTTGGAGATTTGTGTGAAAGTAAAACCTTGCAGATGAACCACATAGCCTAGAAATATTTAAAAAATTAAGGAAAGTATGAATGCATAAAATATATGTAGATACTAGTCTATTTTATCACTTACTATCAAATATACACAAATCTATGATAAAAAATTTATCAAAGCATATGCACACAAACTGATCTTACACAGCACCATTTGCAGTTGAGAAAGAAAAACAAATGTGTAAATGCAGTACTAAATTATAACTGCATAAAGTTATTGTTGTACATACTGTACTATTGTAATGATTTTGTAGCCACCTCCTTTTGCTGTTGAGGGGGTCAAGTGTTGTGAGTACCACTTAAAATATGTGATGCCAATTATCTATGGGTGAGCAGTTTCTCTTTGGAGTAAACTGTGAATTGCAGTAAAAAGCCATCTCTTGAGGTTCTCACATTTTTTTAAATCATGTTTCGTGTAATACTGTAAACCTTGAATAACCCCAAAGAATCCATATGAATTGCCACTAATGATGTTGGAAGTGGCCCCAGGAAGCAGAGAAAAGTCATGACATTACAAGAAAAAGTTCAATTGCTTGATATGTACTGTAGTTTGAGGCCTGCAGCTTTGATTGTCTGCCATTTCAAGATAAATGAATCCAGCATTGTAAAAAAAGAAAGGAAAGTTTATGAAGCTGTCACTACAGCTACACCAGCAGGCATGAAAGTCTTGCATATTTTGTGAGACACCTTTTTATTTTGTATTGGAAATGCAGTTTTTTGGCTGGGCATGGGGGCTCAGTCTGTAAGTCCAGCACTTTGGGAGACTGAGGTGAGAGGATTGCCTGAACCTGGGGATTTGAGACCAGCCTGAGCAACTTGGTGAGACCTCGTTTCTACAATAAATCACAAAAAATTAGCTGGGCGTGGTGGCATACATCTGTAGTTCCAGCTACTTGGAAGGCTGAAGCGGAATGATTATCTGACCCCAGTAGGTTGAGGCTGTGGTGGTCATGAGCGTACCACTGCCCTCTAGCCTGGGTGACAGAGCGAAACTCCAACTCAAAAAAAAAAAAAAAAATGCAGTTTTTATTTGGGACAGGATACTATAAGAAAGATGTCTATAGACTCTAATGTGATTTAAGAAAAGGCAAAGTCATTATATGGCTACTTAAAAAGAATGGTGAAAGATCTAAAACTGGTGACTTTAATGCCAGAAAAAGGATGGTTTGATAATTTTTTTTTTTTTGAGTTGGTGTATCATTCTCTTGCCTAGGCTAGAGTGCAGTACATGATCAGGGCTCCAGTGATCCTTCCACCTCAGCCTTCCAAGTAGCTGGGACTACAGGCACACACTACCATGCTCAGCTAGTTTTAAAATTTTTTTATAGAGACAAGTTCTCACTGTGTTGCCCAGGCTGGTCTCGAACTCCTAGGCTCAAGATGACCTCCTGCCTTGGCTTCCCAAAGTGCTGAGATTACAGGCGTGAGCTACTGCGCTCAGCCAGTTTGATAATTTTAAAAAGAGGTTTGGTTTGGAAAATGTCAAGATTACAGGAGAAACAGCGTCCTCTGACTGAGCAACAACAGAGGAGTTCCCAGATGCTATTAAGAAAATGATTGAAAAATAAAAAAAAAATAAAAAAAAAAGAAAACGAGGAGAAAGGATATCTGCCTGAACAGGTATTTGATGCAGATGAAAGTGCCCTATTCTGCAGAAGAAACACCACAAAGGGCATTTATTAGTAAGGAAGAGAAGCGAGCTCCAGGATTTAAGGCAGGAAGGGATAGGCTAGCTCTATTGTTTTATGTAAATGCAGTCGAGATTAGGACTGCCCTTGTAGATCAGGACTACCCTTATCTATAAGGCTACTGACCCTCAAGGCTTGAAGGAGAAAGATAAATATCAGTTGCTAGTCTTTTGGTTGTGCAAGAAGGCCTAGTTGATGGGAACCCTTTTTCTGGATTGCTATTTAAAGTTCTTTTGATATTGCATAATACCCCTGGCCACCTAGAATCCCATGAGTTCAACACTAAAGGCATAGGCGTGGTCTACTTGTCTCCAAACACAATGTCTAATTCAGCCACTAGATCAGAGGGAAACAGTGACCTTTAAGGCTCATTACACACAGTACTCTATGGAAAGGATTGTCAACACTATGGAAGAAAACCCTGATAGAACATCAAGAAAGTCTGGAAGGATTGTACCATGGAAGATGCTATTGATGTTTTAGCCATAAAAGCCATTAAACTCAAAACAACACATTCCTGCTGGAGAAAACTGTGTCCAGATGTTTTGTATCACTTCACAGGATTTATGACAGAGCCAATCAAGAAAGTCATGAAAGAATTGTGAATATGGCAAAAAAGAGGGGAGAGGTGAGGGATTTCAAGGCATGAATCTTGGAAAAACTCAATAACTAATAGACACCACCAGAGAAGTTAAGAAAAGATAACCTGGAGATAAATGTTTCTGAACCAGTACCAGACAGTGGGGAAGAAGATTTAGAAGAAGCAGTGCTAGAAAACAAACTGACATTAGACAATCTGACAGAGGGTTCTGATTATTCTCAACTGCTTTTGACTTATTTTATGAGGACCTTTCTCTGATATTGCACTGAAACTAAAGCAGATGGTGGAAGAATTGGTATCATATAGACATACTTTTAGAGAAGTGAAAAAGCAAAAATGTTACACTGAAATTACAAATATTTCTATAAAGTTACACTGAATATGTATGCCTACCTTTCTGCCTTCCCTTCTACCTCTTTCACCTTGTCTGTTTCTGCTGCCCCTGAGACAGCAAGACCAACCCCCCTCCTCTTCTTCTTCCTCCTCCTTGGCCTACTCAACATAAAGATGATGAGGGTGAAGGCTTTTATGATGATTCATTTCCATGTCATGAATAGTAAATATAATTTGTCTTGTGATTTTCTTAGTAACCTTTTCTTTAGCTTACTTTATTATAGGAAACAAATTACAGTATATAATTCATATAGCATACAAATATGTGTTAACCGACCATTTGTGTTATTGGTAAGGCTTCTGGTCCACAGGCTACTAGTAGTTATGTTTTTGGGGAGTCAAAAGTTATACATGGATTTTCAGCTGCACAGGGCATTGGCACCCCTAGCCCCTGCATTGTTCAAGGGTCAACTGTACTTCTCCCTTTCCAATCTTTATGTCCTTTTACTTATTTTTCTTTCCAAATTACACTATCTAGAACTTCTAGTACAAAATTGAATATAATTTTTTTTTTTTTTTTGAGTTGGAATTTCATTCTGTCGCCCAGGTTTGAGTGCAGTGGCACGTTCCCAGCCTCCACAGCCTGGACCTGCTGGGCTCAGGTGATCCTTCCGCCTCAGCCTTCCAAGTAGTTGGAACTATAGGTGCATGCTACCATGCCCAGCTAATTTTTTTTTTGATTAATTGTAGAGATGAAATCTCACCATGTTGCCCAGACTGGTCTTGAACCTGCAGGCTCAGGCAATCCTCTCACCACGGCCTCCCAAAGTGCTGGGATTATAGGCTTGAGCCACCGTGCCTGGCCTGGAATATAAATTTTAAGTTTGGACATCTTTGCCTTTTTCCCCTTCATAGGGGGAAAGCATTCAATCTTAGCAAATGCTTTTTTTTTTTTGTATCTATTGGGATGATCATTTAATTTTCTTCTTTATTCTTTTAATGTGGTGAATTGTAATTGATTTTTTCAGTGTTAAACTATTTTACATTTCTAGGATAAATCCTATGTTTTAGTGATTGGTTAATCTTTCTGTATATGTAGAATTCAATTTACTATTTTTTTTTTTTTTGAGTCAGAGTATTAGTCTGTCACCCAGGCTGTAGTGTAGAGGCACGCTCACAGCCACCACAACCTCCACCTGCTGGACTCAGGTGATCTTCCACCTCAGCCTTCCAAGTAGCTGGAACTATACGCATGTGCCACCTCGCCCAGCTTATTTTTTGATTTATTGTAGAAACAAGGTCTTTGTTGCCCAGGCTAGTCTTGAACCCGTGGGTTTAGGCAAATCCTGTTGCCTCTGCCCAAATTTCTGGGATTATAGGCGTGAGCCACTGCACCTGGCTACTAATCTTTTTAAAGGACTTTTATGTTTACATTCAAAAACAGTAGTGATTTATAGTTTTCTTGTAATATCTTAGTCTGGTATTGGTGGCTTCAGAATGAGTTGATTTGTGGTCCCTTCTATTATTTGGAAAAGATTGTGTAGAATTGATATTTTAAAAAAAATGTTTGATGGGCTGGGCATGGTGGCTCAAGCCTGTAATTCCAGTACTTTGGGAGGCCAAGGTGAGGGGATTTCCTGAGCCCACAGGTTTGAGAACAGCATCAATAAATCAAAAAATTAGCTGGGCATGGTAGCGTGTGCCCCTAATTCTGGCTACATGGAAGGCTGAGGCGGAGGGATCACCTGAACCCAGCAGGTCGACACTGGTGTAGACTTGAGCGTACCACTGCACTCCAGCCTGGGCAATGGAGTGAGACTCCAACTCAAAAAAAAAAAAAAGTTTCATATTTAAGTAGTGTGACTATGTTGAAGTGGATTACGGAGTGACAGGTATGCTTGGAAATAGATAGCCAGGATAGACAACTTTGAGAATTCTGATTGAAGAGAAGAAAGGGCAGTCAGTCACTAGAGAGGCATATAGATTGAATCAAGCATTAAAGAAGTACGGCTGTTTTCTTGATTGTCATTGTGTATTTTAAATGTGCTTCTTTGTGACTTAATTTGAATGCAGACACATCAAGAAATCTGGAATTTCATGAAATACATAGCACTGGGAATGAACCACCTTTGCTGATTATGATTGGCTACAGTGATGGCATGCAGGTCTGGAGCATCCCTGTAAGTATGAAGGTGGTTGAATCCATAAAGCATAATACTTCCCAGCATGTTAGCTTATGTGAAATCTGGAGGTACTTTTATAGTTTTTAAGATCTCATCTATTTATTTCACAAGCAGTGACTAAGAACTGCTGTACTGGCCACATCATACAGGGCACTGAGAATGAGGGGCAAGTGAAATTAGTGAAGTGGGTTGATAATTGTACATCATGTTACGTGCAAGATCTCATTTTTCTTCATGGTAACCCTATTAAATAGGTATATTTAGAATTTTTCCTATTCTACTGAAAAATAAGCTGAGGCTTTTGTAAGGTCTTTTTTTAAATTAGCAATTAAAAAAATTTTTTTTTCAGTTGGAGTCTCACTCATCACCCAGGCTGGAGTGCAGTGGCATGTTCATAGCCACCGCAGTCTTGACCTGCTGGGCTCAGGCGATCCTTCCACCTCAGCCTTTCAAGTAGCTGGGACTTAGGCATGTGTCACCCTGCACGACAAATTTTTTGATTTATTGTAGAGATGAGGTCTCACTAAGTTGTCCACGCTGTTCTCCAGTCCCCGAGCTCAGGCAGTTATCTCCCTCTGCCTTCCAAAGTGCTGGGTTTACAGGTATGAGCCATGAGCCATCATGCCTGGCCTTTTTTTGTTTTGTTTTGAGTTAGGGTCTCACTTTGTTACCGAGGCTGGAGTGTGTTGGCATGATCACAGCTCAGCTCAGCCTCGATCTTTTGGGCTCAGGTGATCCTTCTGCCTCTGCCTCCTGAGTAGCTAGGATCACATGTGTGTGCCACAGTGCCTGGCTAATTTTTTTTTTTGTAGTGATGAGGTCTCACTATAATACCTAGGCTGGTCTTAAACTCCTGGGCTGGAGCAATTCTCTTGCCTCTGTCCCCTAATGTGCTGGTATTGTAGATGTGAGTCACTGTGACTGGCCCATCGAGGGTGTTTTAGTAATACCTACTGAGTGAGAATTAGATTGAAGAATTTCAGTCTCTGTACTATCTTGATTAACATTGTTGTAAATATCTTGGTGATTGATAGGAATTCTGCAGTAGTGGACAAACTTGTAGTAATCTTTTTTTAAGCTGCTTCATTATATCAGGAAGTTATTCCATTTCTAGCAGGGCCAGTCCTCAATAAAGCGATGGAATATGGATAAGGGGTTGTTAATAGAACTCTTTTTCTCTAGAAACACACTTTTCTATAATTGGAAAATGTCAGTAAATAGTAATACTAGATTATTTTTATTTATTGATATTTGATTATATAACCAGGGTGTAAGATGCTAACCTTTGGGCATTTGCTTGGCAATTCTTGCATTAAAAGATCTGGATCGCCGGGCTCGGTGGCTCAGCCTATAATCCCGCACCTTTGGGAGGCTGAGGTGAGTGGATTGCCTGAGCCCGCGGGTTTGAGACCCACCTGGGCAACTTGACGAGACCTCATCTCTACAATAAATCAAAAAGTAGCCAGGCATGGTAGCTCACACCTGTAGTTCCAGCTACTAGGAAGGCTGAGGCGTAAGGATCCCCAGAGCCCAGCAGGTCGAGGCTGCGGTGGCCGGGAGCGACCACTGCACTCACTCCAGTCTGGGTGACAGAGTGAGACTCCAACTCAAAAAAAAAGATCTGTATCAGTGGTTCTTGGTTCTTAATGTTCATCA
>CAUYQG010267506.1:0-12120 GCA_963574415.1 Tarsius wallacei
TTTTTTTGAGTTGGAGTCTCACTCTGTCACCCAGACTGGAGTGCAGTGGCCGCTCCTGGCCACCGCAGCCTCAACCTGCTGGGCTCCGGCGATCCTTCCAAGTAGCTGGAACTACAGGCGTGCGCAACCACGCCCAGCTAGTTTTTGATTTATTGTAGAGATGAGGTCTCGCCAAGTTGCCCAGCGGGTCTCAAACCCACGGGCTCAGGCAATCCACTCACCTCAGCCTCCCAAAGGGCTGGATTACAGGCTGAGCCACCGAGCCTGGCTAGGATAATGTTTTTAAAAATAACTTGGAGGGCAGTGGGACAGGGGCTACTGATTGGTTGATGATGTCATTGGAGGGATGTTGAGACTGTCTTCCTGGTGGTCCTGTGACCCATGGAGGACTTCCTGGTGCTCTGGGCCTGGGTAGTTCAGGTCCGCCAGAGTACAAAGTCTAAAAAAGATCTCAGATACCGTTCTTAGGTTTTACAATTGATACTGTCCATGAAACAAGTCCCATGACCATCAAGTGGTACCTTCCTCCCACCCCCAGCCATTAGTGTAATAGTCTAGAAGGAAATTGTGGGGGGAGATGGGTCCTTGGAGATTGAAGCCACATTTGTCATTCAACGGATTGGCCCTGCGGGGCAGCGTTCCCTCCTCCCCAGGGGTTGGGACATGAAGATCATGCCAAGAAAACTGAGAAGCAGCATCTTCGTTAATTTCTAAGCATAGGTACAACCTTTACTCCATGACTCAATATTAATTTTATATGGGCAGTTTCAAGTCCTGTCCTCAAGCCCTATTGTTTTGGGGGCCGGCCTGCCTTCTGGTCATGGCTCAGTGCAGGGAGGGATGTGAAGAGGGTTGGGGGAGGCCCACTGCCTGCAGTTGAGTTTTGGGCTCTGGATGCAGGAGATGACACTTTCTCATGGTTTCTCTGGCTAGGTTGTGACATCAGCATGGCGTTGGTGGGAGGCAGTGCATTTGCTGAGGGCAGTGTATCTTGAGGTCCCCATTGCCCTGTGCCTCTTGTGTGGCCTGGACTTTCTGGTAAGAAAGTGGCTGTGAGAAGGACAGTGGAGTCTCTTAGCGGGCTGATGTGTGTCTGGCCAGTTGGGTCAGTCTTGACTCTCAGCTTCTGTTTCAGATGTTTTGATTCCCCCTTTGCTTAGCAACTGGCCTGCAGCCCTGCTCTGCCCTGGGAAAACCATTGTCTTTCTGAAGAGCTGCTTCAGCTCCAAACTGATAACTCTGGAAGGAACAGCCACCAGTCAGTCTGAACTGAGCTCAGAATTAGCACATGAAGGAGACTTGGGCCTTGAGCTGGACGAGTCTATTCTCTGGAGACCCTGAAATACAAGAAGATGGTTTCATGCCTTGCCCAAGAGTGTAGCCACAAATGGCACCTCAGTCTTGGGCTGTCTGCATTGTTAAGTTGGCCTACTTATTCTCCTGACCTGTGGGCAAGGCTCCATGGTTATTTCCTTATGGAATGTTTTTGTGGAAAATATATATATTTTTTTATTGGAGTCTCACTCTGTTGCCCAGACTGGAGTGCAGTGGCATGCACGCTCACAGCCACCCCAGCATTGACCTGCTGGGCTCCAGCGATCTTTCCACTAAGTACTTGCAACTACAGGCACATTCCACCACGCCCAGCTAATTTTTTTATTTATTGTAAAGATGAGGTCTCTCCAATGTGCCCAGGCTGGTCTCAAACCTCTGGGCTCAGGCAAACGTCTTGCCTCTGCCTCCCAAAGTGCTGGGATTATAGGCATAAGCCACTGCACCTGGCCGAAAATATTATTAAAGAAAGAAAAAAGTGTGGTTTGCCTGATTCCTGAGCTGGCCTGGCTGTCTGCTGACCAGGAACGCAGCCTGCCTGGCCTGGCTCTTACATAGAGCAGACACTGGGAATGGCTGCTCGCACTGAGACCAGCCCCTGCCTCAGGATGGTCTGATCTATAGAACTCTGACCTGGGATTCAGAATTCGCATGCCAAGGTTGCTCTTGTTGACAAAAAAGCTAAACTCTGTAAAATATGTAAAGATGTTTATTCTGAGCCAAATATTAGTGACTAGGTCCAGAGGTACAGTCTCAAGAGGTCCTGAGAGTATAAACTGGAGGTGTTTGGTTTATAGCTTGGTTTTATGCATGTTAGGGAGACAGAAGTTATAGGCAAAAGACATTAATCAATGTGAAGTTTTTGTTTGTTTTTTGTTTTTTGTTTTGTTTTTTGAGTTGGAGTCTCACTCTGTCACCCAGGCTGGAGTGCAGTGGCATGCTCACGACCACTACAGCCTCGATCTGCTGGGCTCTGGTGACCCTTCCGCCTCAGCCTTCCAAGTAGCTGGAACAACAGGCACGCGCCACCATTCCTGGCTAATTTTTAAAAGTTTATTGTAGAGATGAGGTCTTGCCAAGTTGCCCAGGCTGGTCTTGAACCCCAGGGCTCAGGCAGTCCTCTCACCACTGCCTCCCAAAGTGCTGGGATTACAGGCATGAGCCACCATGCCTGGCTACATGTGAAGTTTTTATTGGTCAGGCTCAGAAATATCGGACATCTCTAAGCTTAGTGGTGGGGTTAGGGAGCTACAGGTCACAGGTGGATTCAAAGATTTCCTGATTGACAGTTGGTTGAAAGAATGAAGCTCCATCTAAAGAATTTGAAATCGGTAAAAGAAATGCATGAATTAAAATAAAGAGGGCTGTGGAAGCCAAGGTTCTGGTCTTGTAGACTTGGCCTCTAAGTAGCCGGCTTCAGAGAGAATAGGTAGTAAATGTCTTAAAAGGTGTCAGACTCTTTCTGGGGAAGGGGGTTCTTACAGATGCAAATTTCCCCAAGAGATGGCTTTGTGGGGTCATTTCAAAATATGCCAAAAAACTTATTCAGGGTAAAATGTTTTTATTTTCCTTAGGGCCTGCTACCTCTCATGTGATGCTGTAGCAGAGTCAGGTTGAATTTGGTAGCTTATTGTCAGAGTCTGTTTTGTCAGTCTTATGATCTCTAGTTTAACGTGAATACTGGTCAGCCGTGCCGAAAACTCCACAAAGAGAGGTATAACGAGGCGTGTCTGACCTCCTTTTCCATCATAGCCTGGAATTTCGTTTTTAAGGTTCCCCTTGGCCCGGAGAGGATCCATTGGTCTGTCGGGGGCTTTAATTTTATTTTAGGTTTACACTCTGCTGTGAGGCAAGCTGCCTTTTTCCCTGGGACCTCGCAAATGATGGTGATGTCTCCTCCACACCCCTTGGACCACTGTTCTTGGAGGTGGGGAGCTCCCAAGACTCCTCAAAGGACAGGTCGGTTCCATAAGTATCCACACGGCCGTTCATGGTTTATAGTTCACCTGTAGTTCCTCTCAGTCCAGAAGCCTTTGACCAGTTGGGACTATTTTTATCATAAGCCATGTTGTGGAGTAACATCAGGTTACCAGGGAAACAGGACAAGAAAGTCAACCTACGGTCAAATTCTCTTGCTGAAAGGGAGCCGACTCTGTTAACCCATGACACCCCCATCACACACAAACCATGAGGCTGTGTTCCTCGCATCATCTTGGTGCAGGATGGAGTACGGTGCAAAACTAATAGACTCTATGACTTGACCCTGAAATGATTTTCAGAGTGGCCACCATAGTTTTAAAACAGAATTTATTAGAGAAAGAGAAGAGGAGAGAGAGACATGCCAGAGCTGCCATGGGGGAGAGAAAAAACCACACTTTTTGCTTTGACAAAAGGCCTGATGTACCTATTTAGTGATCAGTATGTTGCCTAGCCAGCACCTCTGATGGGTGAGGGGGTGAGGCGCCCTGGGGGTCCACACTGAATTCACATTCCAGCCCGCTGGGCAGTTTGGCCTTCCGACAAGATGTCTGGATGTTCTCTTACTAAAAACTAAAAACTTCCTATAAGAAATGTATCTATCTATGCTTGACCTACCCTGGCTGCCCTGCCTCAGGCTGGTTCCATGGTGATCTGTCCTTCTTTCTCTCTGCCAGTTTCTCACATATGAGTCCTGCCCTCATTCTTGGGCCCTTCGGTGGCCCTGTTCGTCCTTCTGAAGACGTTGGCCTCCTCTCTTCTAGTGGCTCCCCAGCCCACTCTCCCCCACCTCTGCCCAGCCACTCACTCACGGCCACGCCCTTGGCCCTCCATCGCGTTTCAAACATGCCACTCTCCATCTTCACCTGTGTGCTGTCATTCATCTCGAAATTCCCGGTCCTAGCCACTTAAGCCCGTGAGCCCATGGCCTTTTCACAGCCCCCCGCCCAGACTGCACCTTCCCCCTTGGCCACCTCAGTGACCAGCCCTGTCTCGTGCTCACCCTCCCCTCCCTGCGCCTCTCTTGCTGGGTCCTCCCACTTGGCGAAACTTCGGTCCTGGCTACTTCCTCTCCAGGCCTGCACTGGCCGCTGTGTGTTTGGACGTTTCTGGAACAGCCCCTCTAGCATGCAGAAGGGGCTCCCTGCCAGTTCACGACCCACGAGTCCAGGTGGGCCGTGCACGCACATGGCTGTGCTCCGTTCACTCTCCCAGCCGCAGTCTCACCCTTCCCCTCTTCTAGCTCTGCCCCGTGGCCTCCCCACCCTCACTCTGAGCTGACGGCCTCGTTGCTGCTCGTTTCACCGAGAAAAGTGAAGCCCCCAGAAGAGATTTCCATCAGCTGCCAGCACCACCATCACCTGCACATGCATGTGTGCCCCACGGGCTCTCCCTTCCTACCTGTTCACCAGGAATGCACTGCGTGTGCTGGAGGCCGGCCCTACCCCGATGTGGCCACCCTCAGCCGCAGTGGTTCTGACCCCTCTTGGCTTACTGCTACCAGCACGCAAGCTTGGTGTTAGTGTCTGGTCCTAGAGATATCATATCATGTGAGTGTCTGGTCCTAGGCTCTCGCTCCTGCCCAGGCTGGAGTGCAGATCATTGCTCAGCCTCCAATTGCTGGGCTCAAGTGCTTCTCCACCTCAGCTTCCCCAGTAGCAGGGGCTACAGGTGTGCTCCACCATGCCCGACTAATTTTTGTAGAGATGGGGTCTTGCTGTGTTGCCTAGGCTAGTCTCAAACACTTGGGCACAAATGATTCTCCCACCTGGGCCTCCCAAAGTGCTGGGATTACTGGTATGAGCCACTGTGCTTGGCCCTAGAGAAATCTTTTGATCCCACTTCCTTCTCTAACAGCCCCCCTCATTTCTCTGCTGTACCCACATACCCACCTACACACACACACACACACACACACACACGCACGCACACACGTGTGTATATGTACAGAGCTCCTCAGAGAATCGCCTGTTCCTCAATCTCCATTTTCTCCCTCCCCATTCCAATTTTTGTCCCTCAGCTTTACTGAAACTGCTTCTCTGGGTCACCAGTGTCTAACTAACGTGTCCAGTTCCCAGTCTTTACGTCACAGGAGCATCTATCCATGCTGACCTCTCTCAGGTCCTCCAAATGCTTCCTCCTCCCGGCTGGCAGGACACCGTGGCTTCTGGGTTTTCTTTTACCTTTTGGCCACTCCTCTGCGCCCCCCGACCTTCAGACACTCTGCACCAGAAGCCAGTGCACACTCCCAAGGGACCCCCTCCACCCGCGTGATCTTAAATGCCTCTGTTTGCTGGGGATGCCCAATGAGCCTTTCCAGCTGGGCTTCTCTGCAGGACTCCAGACCCAGAGCCCCGTCCCGGGCCGCTGCATGGGGCTACAGGGAGCCCTTCAGCATGCCTGGGCCCATCTGGCGCTCTGCCCAGACCAGTCCTCACAGCCTTTGCCATCATGCCTGGGCCACTCCATCCCTTTCCCTGTCCAGGTGACAAGCTTGGCAACATCCTTGAACCCTGTCTGTCTCTCATGTCCCGTAGCCAACCTGTCCATGGTTCTGTCTTCAAAATAGATCTGGGTATTTGGTGATGCTGAGGAATGCTGAGTAAATTTTTTAGATGTGACAGTGCTATTGTGGTTCTCTTTTCTTGAAAGAGTCCTTATTTCCTAGAGATTACTACTGAAATATTTATGGATGAAATAATATGTTGTCTGAGGTTTACTCAAAACGTAGGGCAGTGTTTCTCACATTTTAGCATATGTTAGAGTCCCCTGAACGGCTCATTAAAATGCAGATTTGGGACCAGACATGGTGGCTCATGCCTGTAATCCCAGCACTTTGGGAGGCTAAGACAGGATAATCACTTGAGCCCAGAAGTTCAAGACCAATTTAGGCAACATTACAAAATAATATGTTGTCTGAGGTCTACTCAGAATGGCCTAGGGCAGTGCTTCTCACATTTTGACATACGTTAGAGTCCCTTGAACAACTCATTAGAATGTAGATTTTGGTTGGGCTCGGGTGGCTCAGCCTGTAATCCCGCGCTTTGGGAGACCGAGGTGAGTGGATTGCCTGAGCCTGCAGGTTTGAGACCCGCCTGGGCAACTTGGCAAGCCCTCATCTCTACAATAAATAAAAAAATATTAGCTGGGCGTGGTAGCACATGCCTGTAGTTCCCGCTACTTGGAAGGCTGAGGCGGAAGGATCGCCGGAGCCCAGCAGGTCGAGGCTGCGGTGGCCGGGAGGGGCCACTGCACTCTTGTCTGGGTGACAGAGTAAGACTCCAACTCAAACAAATAAAAAAACAAAAAAATAAAATGGAACACTGTTAAAATGTTAAAGATTTTATTTGGACTTTAATTGGGACACACATATATTAATAATTTATAGTTTTGCATTCTCTAGAAGGGTATGAAGAAAAGTATTTTATAATATGCATAAGAAAGTGAACTAAATTCTATAACTGATTATAGTTATAGTTATGTGGTTGCTTTATTGGACTATCCACTGGTTATTTTCTGGTTATGTACTTATAAATTAATTGGATGGTTGTGGTTGATGAAGCCTAGGTTTCTTTCCTTCTAATTAAATAATCTACAGAAATTATTTGTGTTATATTTGGTTTCCCAACATAGAAGCCAAGGGCATTAGCGCTATGTCAGGCTAATTGCCTTTTATTTAATTATTTTAACACTTTCCAGATAAAATTGTTTCTAGTTATATGGCAAGTCTCAAAAACACCATCCTATTTCCTGAGTCTGACTATTGTAGGTCTTGCAGTAAAAATCTAAATTTCCAGTTTCTTCTTTACATTCCCTAATGACAACATTGTCACAACATTGCCAACTCTTTGTGCTTTATTATAAATTTCAGATAGATGCAGTATTTTAATTGTTTATCATTTTTAACAGAGCAGTGGATGACTCTTATTATATTTTTGTTTTCTTGTTTGTGAGCATTTCATATGAGAGGAAACCAGAGAATAATTTTTTGATGGCCTAACTTGACATTTGCCTCAAACACTGTTCCTCCTTGAGTTTGTCATCTTGAAAATGTTTATACACTCATCAGTGCCTTAGTCTTTCATTAAATGTAAAATGTGTCTCTTCAATAGAGCTTTAAAGACAAGATAAAATATTTCCAAAAAGGCAAAAAGCATTTTATTGACATGTAATGTAGTCTTGGTCTTAAGAAACCTGTGTCTCCTTGGATTATGTCTTTTATAAGTCCTTTTCTGTTCTTATCCCTCTTTAATTGAGGTGGAAGTGTAAAGGTTCATAAACTTTGGCATTTTTCTTATCCCAGGAGATTGAGTTCTATAATAATCTTGATTGATTAGCCTTTTCATAAACAGTTACTGCTTCAGGCAAGACTGTTAAAAATAAGATAATTCAGCACATCTTAAAATGACTACTTTTCTCTTTTTCTTTCTGGAAGCAATTTTCTGTGATTTTCACTGTAAGAATCTGGTAGTGTTTTTGGAGCTAAAAATAATAATTTTGGAGAAAATACTAAAACTAGGCACCCTGGATAATGTAACTCTCAAACTCACCAATTATAGTTTAGGTTTTCATGCATATTAACTGCTCTTCACAGAGGTTTCTTATAGTTTTCTGACCAGGTGAGTTATGAAACTCAGAATTTGCCTGTTCATCTCTCCCATTTGAGATGGTGGTTTGTCCTGTGAACTCGATTCTCTGACAGATCTGAGAAGAGTTGTTGATTTCAGTTTGTTTGCTTTTTTACTTTTGTGGATGTTAATGCCATTTTTTATATTCTTCCTTGCAAGATTGGAAACCAGAAGTGTCTGTCTCTGGTTTTTGATGGTTGGCTTCTGACTACTTTCAATCCTAAGCCCTCTTTCTTTCAATCGTGGTTCCATATCTGGATAAGAATAAAAGAAACTTTGGTGATCTCTCTTTTGATGTCAGCAGCAAATTGAAACCATGCAAATCTCTGATCATGAAATTCAATACTCATCATTGCTTCCTACCTAATCTCAATTTTGTATTTATTTATGTGCTGGTATAGTTTGAAACCCTAACTATTCCCCACTTCCCCTGGTTTAGGATTAAGTACACTTGTGTTTTAGTGTCCCTCCTTCCTCCCTCCCCTGGCAGTGTCCCACAACTGCTGATCCCTCCCTTATGCTATTGTAAATAATGTTCAGGTCCCACTTATGGGTGAGAACATATGGTATTTGGTTCTTTGTTTGTGTGATAGATTGCAAAAAGTGATAGTCTCTAATTCCATCCAATTTACTGAGAAGTTCATTATCTTTTCCTTCTTTATGGTTGTGAAATTTTTAATTGTGCATATGTTCCACATTTTCTTTATCCAACCTACTTTTGATGGGCAGCAGGCTTGGTTTCATGTTTTTGCTGGAACCAAGTGAAAATAGTTCATCAGTGAACATGTGTGTACAGGTATCTTTTTTGTAGAACTGTTTGTGTTCCTCTGACATATATCCAAGAGGAATTGCTGAATTGCATGGAAGGTCAATTTTTAGTTCCCTTAGATATCACCATACTATTTTCCATAGAGGTTGGACTAATTTGCATTCCCAGCAACAATAGAAGTGTCTACTTTTCTCTATACCCACACTAATATCTATTGTTTTTTGGCTTATTAATAATGACAATTGTTAGCCATTTGCTAACAGTGCGTCATGGCCATCTTTATCAGATACTGTCTTGCTATCACTGATAATGAGCCCCTGGCAATTGCCACCAAAGGCCCTGCCTTATCTACCACTGGAGGTGCTGTTCTATCTACCACTAGAGGGTCTGCCCCATGTACCACCGGAGGTCCTGCCCTATCTACCACCAAAGACCCAGCCCCACCTACCACTAAGGTTTTGCCCCATCTAGCACTGGAGACTCTGCCCCATCTCCCATTGGAATATCTGCCCACATCAAAATACTACTCCTGGCAAGACATGCTGTCCAGGCATTCATGAGAACAGAATTGCATGCTGGCCCAGGAAAACTTCTGCTCCTTCTCTTTCCTCTAGATTGGTTTTTTTTAACTCTTTCTCCTATTCCTTTTCTCCTAATATTAAATATTACTTAGTTGTAAAATGAATACTGTATAATGTTCATGTATTTATTAAGTATACTATTATGTATAGTTTGCAGCATTGACTGACTTGTTGAGTGGCTTAAGCTTATATTTCCATGATTCTGACTGCTGAGTGAATGGGTGAATACTAAGAACTGCCTCCTTGGGGACTCTATGTGGCTTTTATGATTAGGATAGCATCAATGAAAGTCTGACATTTGGGAAGACACAAGCATGTGTGGACTTTGTTATCTCTAACCTCACACCACTCATGACAATTTGCATAGTCCCAAGGCCAAAGCCTCCACTAAAACATAAACAGAAAGTCAAGCCATTTGGCAAAACAAACTGCTACATTCTATAAAAGGAGACATAATCTCACTTCGCCTCGAAAGCCTGTCTCTCTGAAAGACATATGAATTGATGAGTTTCTCTTCCTATGTCATGTAGATCCAAAGGCTGAAAAGGTGTTGGTGATGCCAAACTAGGAAGCTGGTGGAGGCTTGTGAGGCAGTGGTTGGCAAAACAAATTTTTAATTTGACTGAAAGAATTGAAAATCAATTATTGAATAACCACCACTCATACAGTTGGCTGTGGTGGAAAATTTAAATATTTATAATTAAAAAACTGTATAAAGTAGCTACTAATATTGCATGACATGGGCTCTAGGAAAGAAAATTAAGCAGACATACCAGAGGGCTCATCGCCCAAAAGCAGTACTTAGTGTTGAAGATTCTTGGTACCCAACAGAGTTGGAACTCAGATAAAGACTCCCTGTATGAGCTCCTGAGTACATAATGTCATACTCGAAGGACTTTAAAAATGTTAAGCCCTTCATTATCCAAATCCCTAAAGAATAAATTCCTGCACCTTTAATGCAGAGTATCTTAAAAATAGACAGGAATCTCCAGAAAGGCAAAGAACTAGCTCAGAGTATTTTTTTTAAAAAGTAAATTCCTTTCACATGTGCCTTTTAAGGAGGAACTCCTGGGACCTAAGTAATTATAATATCCTGGGAGGGTATATGTACAAAGACCAGTAATAACTAGAAAAAGAGTAATGGATTATAGTCATGGACATGGCAGACCTCAGGACATCAGTGAGGACAGAGACTACACCAGAGCAGAATTACAAAAACTATAAACAGATTTTTGCCAAAGACAGACCACAGATGCAGATTTGCCCCTTCACCTGTGTAACAAGGAAGGAAACACCATAGCACTAGAAGCCACTGAAATGCATCAAATAACTACATTAGCATAAATCTCATCACTAAATTATAACTAACAACAAATAACTCAAAACGTGTCCTAACACTCTAAGACTGGATCACATTAGTCTGGCGATCCATTCACCTATATTTAGATCTAATAAAATTTGAAGCTGAACTCAAATGGAATGACCTAGCCAGGCACAAGGGAGCACAAGAAAATTAGCTGTCACGGGGATGGTATTTTGATAGATATAAACAATATGCCACTCCATTGGAAATTTCAGCTTAAAATAAAATGAAAAGAGCATGGTCTTATTCAATACCTTATTCCCAGTGTCAAGCATGGTGCCTGGCCCATGGAAAGTGCCCCATAAATTGTAGTCTCATTTCCTCCCCATTTCAGAGATAATGCTCAGGGAAGACACTCTAGAATAATGCATTGACTTAAAGCAACATAATTTTTTTTTCTGTAACATGAAAGAGAGTCTTGAAAAACAGTTACTGCAATCCCAGACCTGCAAGAGCAGAAATGCTAGGATTCGCTTCCAGAGCCTGGACCACAGCAGCAAACATTTGCGGTCCCCCGACCACCATATCAGCCCCTGCAGATGCCAAAGATGATGCCTGAAAACCAATATCCATCAGAACAGAGATTTCAGAGACAACTCTCTGAACCCTGCCACCTCTCCCCTCCTCAGTCAGGAGTTCCTGGAGATAATCACCCCAGTTACCACCAGCAAATATCAGAACATATTGTCCCTGCAGCTCCCCCACCCCCTCAGGGATTCAAACAAGAATACCATGACCCACTCTATGAACACGGGGTCCTGGGCGTGCCGGGCCCCCCAACACACAGGTTCCAGTCACCGATGGTAATCAAGCAGGAGCCCTGGGATTACTGCGCTGATTCAGAAGTGCCTAACTGCCAGTCATCCTACATGAGAGGAGGTTATTTCTCCAGCAGCCATGAAGGTTTTTCATATACTTCGACAGCACTTGTTGTTATGCCTGAGAAACTGGAAGGCAAAATCAAACAGGAGCCCACCATGTATTGGGAGGGGCCACCTTACCAGAGGCGAGGTTCCCTTCAGCTGTGGCAGTTCCTGGTCACCCTCCTTGATGACCCAGTCAATGCCCACTTCATTGCCTGGACAGGCCGAGACATGGAGTTCAAGCTGATAGAACCTGAAGAGGTTGCTCGACATTGTGGCATCCAGAAGAACCGACCAGCCATGAACTATGACTAGCTGAGCCGTTCTCTATGCTATTACTATGAAAAGGGCATCATGCAGAAGGTGGCTGGGGAGCAATACGTCTACAAATTTGTCTGTGACCCAGATGCCCTTTTCTCAATGGCTTTCCCAGACAATCAGCGCCCATTCCTGAAGGCGGAGTCCCAGTGCCACCTTAACGAGGAGGACACCCTGCCACTGACCCACTTTGAAGACAACCCTGCTTACCTCCTGGACATGGATCGCTGCGGCAGCCTCCCCTATGCTGAAGGCTTTGCTTACTAAGTGGCTGAGTGGCCAAACCCTA
>CAUYQG010267507.1:0-56743 GCA_963574415.1 Tarsius wallacei
ATAATTTTAAGGTATGACTTAATTGCAGTCTAACACTATTGACTTGGTCACAGGTTTTTACATTGTTTCTATGTGTTCTCTGAGTTTCAACTTGGGAGATCAGAAACACACTGTCCCCAAGAGAAGCTGAAACTACCTTCCAAGTGACTCCAAAACCTTCTTTCAGGACCCCAGGATTTTCTCAAGGAGGTATTGGGAAACTCCATGGCACACCTTGGCCTCCCCAGGAGTTTGGGGAGGCCAATAATTGTTTCTGCAGTAAGATGGAGAGTTTAGGTACACAGATAATTTGTCAGATGTTCCCATATCAGAGACTATCTTGATAACACTTTTTAAATGTCCCTTGGCCGGCGTGGTGGTTCACACCTGTAATCTCAAAACTTTGGGAGGCAGAGAAGAGAGGATTGCCTGTGTCCAGGGGTTTGAGACCAGCCTGTAGTTCCAGCTACTTGGAAAGCTGATGAAGAAGGATCACCTGAGTCCAGCAGGTCAAGACTGCAGTGGCCACAATCATGCCACTACACTCCAGTCTGGGTGATGAGATGAGACTCTGATTAAAAAAAAAAAAAAAAAAAAATCTGATGAGCTTTATCAAAGGTAGTTCATTTCAAATAGTTCATCTTTGTTCAGGATGTAGCATCTTGCCATTGTTTTCATTCCAGTTGTGATGAAAATGGATATTCTCATCAAACTCAACCAAAAATTTTGAGCTAAAAAGTGTATTTCTTGCCAATAATATTGTATTTAAATCATTTTTTCCCTCTCATCACCAAATAATATAATAATAAAGGCTGAGGTGGCTGTGATCGTGCCACTGCACTCCAGCCAGGGTGACAGAGTGAGACTCCAACTCGGAAAAAAAAAAAAGTCCCTTAAGCATGCTAGTGTTATTTTTACTATTAAAAAAAAGGTATTTAAGCTGTTACCTCTGCCACTGAACTGTAAGTTTCCTGAAAGCAGAAGGCATGAAATGTCTCCTACCGGGTACAATTTGCACAGGTGGGGGCAGTGGGTACACTTATCACTCTATAATGCATCCATGTAACCAAAAACTATTTATATCCCCTAAGCAACTGAAATAAAAAGAAAGAAAAAAAGAAAGCAGAATCAATATCTCTGTCATTTTTTCATCTCCTATTAGAACCGAGAACATCACTGCCCTCCACAGATGTGGATTGATTTGATTTTCATTTGAATCACATTGTGTTTGGGGAAATGTGATTGGATCTGTGACATCTTAACAAGTGATCATCCAGCAGAAACCTGTATATTTAGAAACCTGCTTCCCCTGTGTGTTTCTTTTGTATAGAAACAAAGGAGGCTGTCGTCACAGTGCAAAGCTCCCAACAGGAACCGAGTGCAGGTCAAGGCGGCCTCTGTGTGCCCATCTGTGCCCACCTCACCCAAATTGGGCCTCCTTCACCTGTCGAGGGTGCAGGAAGGTGGCTCCAAGTCATGCGAGTCTGTGCTGTAGGTGACCCCTCTAATGGGGGCTACTCAGCTTATTCCCAGGGCATGTCAGCAAGACTTTTTCACCTTGGCCTGTTATGGCTCCAATTCTGGCTGACCAGACACCGTCACATATGGTCCTCCAGTCAAGCATGCACTTCTCGTGTTAAAATTATATTTATCAAAGTCTCGGAGTGTGATGGGTATTCTGGAGAAGAGTTGGGGGACACGCTATCCGGTGACCTTTTGCAGGGAACAGACTAGACCTGGCCACATAACATCGGCTTCTGTTGTCATGGGAATGTCACAAATCTTTTCTTCACCTTGCAAAACCTAAAATAAATAAAAACAAAACCCAACAAAGTCAACTCTGCTCTCAAAAATCCATTAAATTATTGAGAGGAGTTTTAAAAAAATACTCCCAGACTTTGAATCCTAGATGTTCTACTTAATGATTGTTTTTCCTCAACAGTAAATGGCTTGAATTTTAGCACGAAAAGGCAATCAGGGCCAAGCCAATGACTCACACCTGTAATCTCAGCAGTTTGGGAGGATGAGGTGGGAGGACTGTATTTCTTAAGGCCAGGAATTTGAGACCAGCCTGGGCAACATAGCAAGACCTTTTCTGTACCCCCCCAAAAAAAAATAAAAATAAAAATTAGTTAGGTGTGGTGGTATGTGCCTGTATTCATAGCTACTTAGGAGGCTGAGGTGGGAGGATCTCCTGAGCCCAGGAGGTTGAGGCTGTGGTGAGCTATGATTGTGCCACTGTACTCCAGCCTGGGGAATAGAGTGAGACCTCAACTCAAAACAAACAAACAGACACATGAATAGATGAGTCATATGATTTGCTACAAATTCCACAAAACTAGAGTGGAAGTCACACCCCAAATATGTGCCAAATGTATGCCACGCTGTGCTAAAACCAATAATGAGTCCACGAAGCTTGAGGAAGATGACATCGTTTTATTCAGGACTCTCACTTGGACTTTGTACACAGCCCCTGTGGAAGAAAGAAAGACTTTAGATCTGCAAGTTAACAATCATTTTTGTAGTTTTTTGTTTTGTTTAAGAGACAGAAACTTGCTCTGTTGCCCAGACGAGTCCAGTGACACAATCATATCTCATTATACCCTCAAACTTCTTGGCTTTGGCCATCCTCCTGCCTCAGCCTCCCCGGAAGCACCACCACTCCCAGCTAATTTTTGTTGTTGTTTTTTAGAGACCAAGTCTTGCTATGTGCCCAGGTTGTTCTCCAACTCCTGGTTTCAAGCAATCCTCCCTTCTCAACTTCCCAAAATGTTAGGAATACAGGCGTGAGTCACTCAGCCTAACAATCATTGTTAACTTGAGTCTTCCTACACCCACTTTCCGCATCCAAAAAAAAAAAATGTTCCTTGGAAAAGTGGCAGCTAGTAATGGCAGGCTTGGTGTCCAGAGAAAGGGTGAAAAAGAGTGAGAATGAGCCTTGGCTGAATCAACCTAACAAAACATGATGTAACCGCCATGAGACATTTTCTTCTGAGACTGATGAGACAATGCCCACTTTTCTGCCTTCTCTGGGTCCCTAGTTGAGTGTGAGTGATGAATATGCATGCCGGGGACCCCATCACTGCACGAGGGGTTTGCCTGTGAAGGTTCTGGTACTGTTTTCTTTGCCTCTGTTGTTTGGAAGAGAGAAGGGAGACTGACCAGATTCTCCCAGCCACACACAGAATCCTGTACAGAGTCATATGATTGTGAGGGAGAGCAAAGATTTGCAAAAGAATTGGATGTTGCTGGGAGAGAGATGAGTAAGTGTTGTATGATTTCAGAAGATGGACGGCCATGTGCTAGCTTGAGGAAATTAACTAGCCACTCTGGGGTCACTGTTACATATTTGTCTACCAGGTTTATTGACATAGGACAGTGTTTGCCAGAATTAGATTTAGTAAAATCTCTGTATATGACCCAGTCTGTTGCATGTGGTTTTTAAAATCAAGAATGCATTAGCTTCATAAAAATGTGTTTTGTTTTCTCATTTTTTTCTTTTTATCATTTAAATGTTTTTACAACCATTGAAGTCTTTGTGAAGAATTTGATGTCTCCCTCCTGTTTAAAAAAATATAGTTTTCTTTGTGTTTTAATTTTTTTTTTACATGGAAGAACCAGTCATATAAGGTTTTCAGATACATTCGTAAAATTGGAACCAGTAAGAATTTCACTAAATTCCTTGGAATTTGGTTAGTCAGCTTCTTCCCTTTCTAAAATAAAATAATCATTTCTGAATAAAGAAATGCATTTTAATTACAAAGTTAAGTGTAGGGTTTCACGGTGCGTAATTTTAATTCTCTGAAAATCAGTCTAAACCAACCACTGTTCTTAATTATGCTACTGCAACTTTAAACCTGGGAATATTTCTTATTTCTTTTACAGTCATTTTTAAATAATTCTGCAAGATGTTTTTATAAAAGGCTAAGCCATGCTATTAAAACATATATTTAAATTGTCAGAAAATGCCAAGGCAAATAATATGCATTACTATTTAAGAATAAGAAAATTGATGTAATAAAAAAGTGAAATCTTTAAAGATGGAGACTTGATAATACCCTGACCATACCTCTCTGCCCTTGATATTCCCCATCAGAAGTTGAGATTATGTTTTTGACACATAGTAGACAGAAGCTGAAAATACACAGTTGCAGTAAAAAGAAATTTAAAAAACCCATTTATGTTATACCCTTGAAAAAGTTTCTAAAAAATCGGTTGTTTTAGAAAGCTTCAATTCAACCTACAATTATTAGTCAGAAAAATAAAAACAGCATGCATTTATGGCAGTCACTTTTTACTAGCATCAACTATTTCTAACAAAGCCCAGAGCGCAGGAGTAAATCAGAACACCTCTGAACACCCTAAAATTCTGTCAAAATATCAAAGGCTTTAAACTCTCAACCCCCCCCCACCCCCACAAAAAATCCCTTAGAAAATGTATACAAAGCATGGTCAAAATTTACCTATAAAATATGACCATAGAGAAATAAAAAACATAAGAAACTATAGACAAGTCATGCAAGAAGAAAAACAACTTGTTAAGAAATATATAGGTAGAAATTCCAACACCAGAGGCAATTAAAGAACTACAAATGGAAATAAAAGACATATTTTTAAAATGCTAAACAATCAAGTGTGTATTCTTAATGCTAATATCCAGTGTGTACAAGAGTGAATTCGGCTCTCTCAAATTGCCGACATCGAAGGTATATAGCAATTCTGAAAAGTCATGTAGGAAATAATTCATTTAGTTTCCTAAGAGAAGTTATCTTCTCTTGGGAAAGATACAAAGTAACTCCCTTTTTAGACTCCATTTTAAAGAAACAATTTAACTGTGGACAAAAGTTTATATACAAAGATGTTTCTCCCAGCACTATTTATAATAACCAAAAAAAGGAAGCAAGATAAATTATAAAGTAGGTTCAGATTTATGCAGATTTAAAATACAGCCATGATTGAAAATTATGCTTTCAATTTTAATGAAAAGAAAGTTTGCAGAAATTATTACTACCCTGAGAAAATGCTCATAGAACAATATTAAGTGAAAAATGAATAATGCGAAGTATTATATACAGTATCACACCAATTGTGTAAAACAATACAATAGAGATTATAGCATTAAGTGTATAAATAATGTCTACATATTTATGCATAAACACACTAATCTGTATTTGCATGTTTATGTTTAAATATGTAGAAACTATTTTGAAGAGATTCCAGTCTAACAGTATTCTTGCTGACCAGTTTGCATGTTGTATTTCCCGTGATACTTTGTTTTTCCAAATTTTCCACTATGCGCCAATATAAAAATTGTGCTTAGAGAAATGACTCATTAAATAGAATTATTTTTAAATATTTCTGAGCTCAGAGTCCAGTTCCTCATGTAATAGATGCAGGTCTTTTGCTGATGTTGATCGGGTTTCCTGATGCATAATTGATTTGGATCCGTAGATAAGGAAGTGAAAGCAGGAGTTTACTTTTTTCTTTTTAAATTAACTTAAATTTAATTTTAAAGTCATGGAGTACAAGTCAGGATTGTGTACATAAGTGGTAGAGGTGCAGGTGAAGTTTTGGGTCTCCTCCTCCCCGGCAGTGTTCCACCACTGCCAATCCCTTTTTTGGAGTATCATGATAGGTGTTCAGGGTCCACTTATAGGTGAGAACATGTGGTACTCAGTACTTTGTTTCTGTGATAGATCACTGAGTATGGTAGACTCCCCATCCATCCAAGTTGCTGTGAAGTCCAGTTTTGTCCTTTATGTCTGTGTGATATTCCATCATGTGTATGTACCACATTGTTTTGGTCCAGTCCAGTTTTGATGGGCAGCAGGGTTGGTTCCACATTTTTGCTTTTGTGAATAGTGCAAAAGCAGGAGTTTTTTTTTAGTGGCAGGGGTCTCACCAATCCCCCAGTGCCAGGTGAACCCAACACATTTAACTAATACACACACTCCCATTAGTAAATGTGACCCATTGCAGACACTCTGAGAATCAGACATGGAGAATGAAAGAAGCAAATCTATAAAATGTTTAGAAATGTTTATCTCTACATATCTAACTGTGCAGTACAACAAGATGGCTAAATCCTAGAGCCAAGCAGGCTGCATTTGAACTCCAACTCCCTACATGGTGGCTTGGCAACCCTGGTAAGACATTTGAGTCATTCTGGCCCTCAGCTCCAAATGAGAAAAATGAGGGTGAAAATAGAAAACAGGCCAGGCATGGTGGCTCAAGTCTGTAATCCCAGCACTTTGGGAGGCCAAGGCGAGAGGGTTACCTGAGACCGCGGGTTCAAGACTAACCTGGGCAACATGGTGAGACCTCGTCTCCACAATAAATCAAAAAATGAGCTGGGTGTGGTTGCCCATGCCTATAGTTCCAGCTATTTGGAAGGCTGAGGTGGAAGGATTGCTGGAGTCCAGAAGGTGTTGCTGGGGTGGCCATGAGTGTGCCACTGCACTCCAGCTTGGGCAATAGAGTGAGACTCCGACTAAAAAAAAAAAGAAAAGAAAATAGAAAGCTGTCATGGGTGTTGAATGAATTGCTTCATGGAAGGATGTTTTACAAGGTCCAGCAATGGGAGACTCTTGGGCTGTTATGGTTATCGTTTTCTAAATGTTACTAAGATGTCTGTTAAGGTCCTGTTGCTCACCACACAAAAAAACAAATCACAGTGAGTATTTCCAGGGAAGAAGCCTTTTTAGTTGGGTGATATCAGCCAAGAAGGACTGGAGATTGTGTCAAATCCGAATCCCCATCCCACTGAATTTACACAGGAATTGGGGAGGCATGAGGAAGAGGAGTTGGTAAGCAGGATGTGTCTGGCATTTCATTGTCTGGGTGTGGTGATCTGGTGAATTTTAGTTTCTTGGTACTGTAGGCCTGAAAGTTGGTTTTTAAAGAAAGGGACACAGATAAGTGTAGATTTTAAGCTTCAAGATTGGAAGGGTCGATTTCTATGTATATGCCAAAACCTGTAACCATTAGTGCTATGGGGAAGTTAGGCTGTTTTCGTAAATGATGTTTGAGAAAGAGAAGGTTTCTCAATGTGTGATTCTGATGACCGCATAGATTAAAATCAGTGAGATAGTTTGTTACCCATGCAGAGTTTTTATTCTCACCCAACTCTACTGAATAAGAATTTCTTATGGGTTCCAAGAATATATGCTTTTGACAGGCTTCAAGGTTTTTCTTCTATACACCAAACTTTAAAACCCACTGTGCTAAAGGCATTATTGTACTCTAATTTTCTATAAATGTTTCTAACTCATCGAGGAAAAGTTTTAAAATCTTGAGTATTCCTGTGTAAGTAGCTGAGAAGTGCATTTACCCTTGTAAATTGATATCTAACAAAAATAAAGAAGTGAAGCAAAACTTTATTTCTGAGATTATTTTATTTCAAAGGGAAAACTTCTTGTTATTAGGAAAATTCATTTATGTGGAACATTTTACTCTTTGAAGGGGTTGGTTAAGGGATGTGTTATTGTATTCATGTCTATTTTGTATATGAAGTGTAATTTCACCCATTGTCTCGTAAAGCACAAGATTATATTTGCTTCAATAAAGATTTGAAAGAGGGCTGATTTTCTAAGCTATAGAGAGATTATGTCTATCCATAATCAAGTAAATGTGTGTGCTTCAAAATAAAAAGAAACACAGTGAGAAGTTGCATGCAAAAAATGATATAAAATATAACACCTAATTTTAGATTTTTTTCCCATTCAGCCTTTCTTATTTACTCTCTGTCTCTCATAAATACATTTTTTAAAATAGCATTAAAGATAGACACTGCAATGACTATGATAGCATCATTTTAGTTCCACAGGTTTACAAGCCACATTTAACTCACAAAACCTGACGCTCTCTGGGCCAAGCGTGGGGCCTGCCTCTCAGACACGTCCACACCCGCAAAATGCAAGGCCAGATGTGGATCTTCCACTCTGGTTCTACTCTGGTTCCTGGGGTCATTTGGGAAGTTGGGTTGGGGCCGGATGGCAAATGTATTAAATCCACACCATACACAATTCAGATCTAAGAGGGAAAAAAATTCCTATACTGCAAAAATGCACATTGGTCTCAATACAGAAGCCATCGTTGCAATCAAGCACATTTCTATTAAAAATCCAAGCATTCATGATTGTAAAACTTCCTCTGGAAAAGAATTTTACTTCAGCAAGCATTATCAAGACTGATTTTCATGTCAATTTAAATTTCAGAATTTTTATCATTCTAAAACCATATTAGCAAATTTGTCCAATTTATAGACTCTCCCTTACTTAAATAGATGATTTTGTCTAGGTTTTATTGAAATCAATGAGGGTTTTGGATGACACTGATCTCTTTAATTATGCTAAAGAGACAACCATTTATTTTAAGTGCATGCCATTCAGTTATTTTTAGCTCATGGTAGAAATCAAAATACTCATCTAAAAGGCTGAAGAAGCGTGTGCTTGTTTCATTTAGGGGGGATACATGAACATGTTCCGGAGACTGTGAAAGTTGTCAAAATCAAAATGGGGTCATTTGTGTTCAATAAAAAAATAACAATTTAAAGAACCTGACAAATAGAACCAGGGAAAGCTATGAAGAAAGAGTTCTCACACTGCATGTCTGATAACAAAACTACCACAGAAAGATCAGACGTGGTGTAATTATAGGCAGTCATATCTGTAATCCCAGGTCTTTGGGAGTCTGAGGCTGGAGGACTGCTTGAGCCCGGAGTTCGAGACCAGCCTGGTCAACATAGTAAAACCTTGTCTCTACACAAATAAAAAAATTAGTCAAGCATAGTGGTGCACACCTGTAGTCCCAGGAACTTGGGAGACTGAGCTCAGGGGGATGAGGCTGTGATAAGCCATGATCATGCCACTGTGCTCCAGTCTAGGTGACAGAGTGAAACGCCAACTGGGAAAAAAAAAACCAAAAAAACAAAAAACTACCACAAAACAAACACAGCCTTGCACAAAAGCCATTGCAACCTTATACAAAAATACTTCTTGAACACTTCTGCCCAGTAACTGCCTGTCCAGCCCTGGCCTGATGCCACCATTGTTATTGATCCTTGTAGCCAAGGATAGTCATTTCCAAACAATGATAATTCTCCTCACTTTTCCTTTAAAACCCTTTGTTCTCCTTGACCTCCCAGAAGGTGCATATTGTTTACTGTGGTACACGTATTCCCATTGCAATGCCCTGTTTCCAAATAAACATCATTTTTATTTTGGAGAGCCTCTGTTTGCTATTTGGGTGGACAACGCTTATAAAGACTATGGCTACTAACAAAAGTGACTTCTGCCAGCTCCCAATATGTCTCAAAATTGCATTAAAAGTCCCTCCTGTTCCCATAGACAGTCGTTCAGTGACCACTAATATAGGCTTTAGCACATCAGTGGTCAAGATGACATAGACATGTTTGAGGGATATCATTCTTTTCCCAAATAAAACACTTACCATCGACTAGCCAAGGGCTTCATAACACTGAAAATCACCCCACCCTTCTTTGGCCTACAACAGAGTCTCTTAAAAACTCATTGTCATTTGCCTTCTCAAAATAGTATATTAGGAAACTGAACTTAAGTGTGTCATTGTAGTAAAGTAGGTGAGGTGGTGAAGTTTGGGGAAAATGTGATTCAACAGCAGATTGGTCCCCCTTAATGGGGTCATTGGGCATTCATATGGTTGCACACCCTGGAAGGGACAGTGATTAGAGGACCCCGACATAGTTGTCATTTGTCTTGGGTTTCTTTGTAGAAGATGAATCCATCTTCGAAATGGCAATGCTTCCTTTCTAATTGCAAATCTTCAATAGCTAAATAAGTAAATAAATGTGACCCTCAAATCCTGCAGTCCTTAAAAAAAAAAATCTAACCCAGCGCAGTGGCTCTTGCCTGTCATCCCAGCACTTTGGGAGGCAGAGGCAAGAGGATTGACTGAGAATATCCATTTTCGTCACAATTGGAATGAAAACAGTGGCATGGTGCTATATCTTAAACAAAGATGAGCTGCTTGAAATGAACTTCCTTCTATAAAGCTTGTCAGATTTTTTTTTTTTTTTTTTTTTTTTTTTTAGCCAGTCTCACTCTGTTGCCCAGGCTAGAATGTTTAAATTTTTTTTGTTGAGCTTAAGAATATCCGTTTTCATCACAACTGGAATGATGTAATCACTGTCCCCTCCAGGGTGTGCAACCATATGAATGCCCAATGACCCCATTAAGAGGAACCAATCTGCTGTTGAATCACATTTTTCCCAAACTTCACCTACTTTATTACAATGATTGATTGGTTTTGAGACAAGCTGGGGCAACATGGTGAGACCTCGTCTCTATAACTAAACAAAAAATTAGCGGGACATGGTGGTACATACCTGTAGTTCCAGCTGCTTGGAAGACTGAGGTGGAAGGATCACTTGAGCCCAGCAGGTCGAGGCTATGGCGGCTGTGAGCTGCATGTCACTGCATTCTAGCCTGGGCAACAGAGTGAGACTGACTCAAAAAAAAAAAAAAAAAAGCTGACAAGTTTTATAGAAGGAAGTTCATTTCAAGCAGCTCATCTTTGTTTAAGATATAGCATCTTGCCACTGTTTTCATTCCAACTGTGATGAAAACGGATATTCTCATTAAACTCAACAAAAAAAATTAAATTAATGTATTTCTAGCCAATAATATTGTATTTAAATTGTTTTTTTCCTCTCATTACCAAATAAAATAATAATAAAGGGAGAAATACTCAATAAGTTGAATAGAATCAACTTTCTCACTGTGGGAAAGACAAGTGAAACAAGCCTCCTGATCCCATTATTTCATTAGTGTAACCGCATACTTCCCCAGGAAAGACCCTCAATCCAAATGTGACCTGCTGGGCTCCAGCGATCCTTCCGCCCTCAGCCTTCCAAGTAGCCAGAACTACAGGCGTGTGCTACTACACCAGGCTAATTTTTTGATTTACTGTAGTGACGAGGTCTCACCAAGTTGCCCGGGAGGGTCTTGAATGAGTTTCTGCCTCTTAAAAGAAACAGAAGAAGAAAGAAGGAGAAGAAGAAGAAGCCTCCCAAAGTGCTGGGATTACAGGCTGAGCCACTGAGCCCGGTTATCTGCAGACTTTCATTTTTGAAAAAAAATGAAAATCCAGACTCTTGAATTTGGTTCTCCTTAGGGCCGTTGTAACTAATGCTCTGTGGGTAAAAGAAGCAAAACACATTGTGCCTTGAGTCTATTATTACTGTATTTTCCAAGCTTTTAATAATATAAATGGAGACTTTTCTTAAGACTTAAGGTCTGAATACTTCTTGTTATCTCTCTCTCTCTCTCTCTCTCTCTCTCTCTCTCCCCCTCCCCCCGCAAACTCAAGTACCAAAAAGATTTGGAAACATTTTTAGAAGATCCCTTGCTATCCAAATTCTTGAAATTCATTTTCTGAAATGCAAACACTGGAGACTATTATAAGATTTTACAAGTTGGCAAGAGGCCTGAGTTCTGGTTGACTATCCTCGCCTTTTATTATCTGGAGTGATGCTAGGTGTCATTTAACCTCATTGAGTCTCAGTTGCTTTATTTAATCTAATTTGGCAAGCACTTATTGAATGCCTACTATCAACCAAACGAACACCTGGCCAAAGCACGGCAGTGAACTTTGCAGGTAATCCTCAAGACCAGAGCTGGCCATTTCAAGTATGCAATAGTGTAGCTATTGGGAATGTGTAAACCAGTGTGAATGAGAAACTGAATTCTAAGTTTTATTTAATTTTTATTAATTTAAATTTAAAAATTGATACTTCAGCAAGTTTGAAAAAAAACTTGAGATCGAATCTAATTTTTAACTGTTAATTTTATAAAATCTAAATACAGATCAATTAATTTTTTTATTTATTACAGATCATTTCTTTTAAATGAAAACTTAGCATACAAGTTGAGATGTGCTGTAAGAGTGCACATTTTGAAAGCTTACTTGAAAAAAAAGTGGGGCAACCCCTTGGGTCCCCTTTCACTGTGGGAACTTTTCTGTCCTCTCAATAAATCCTGCTTTCAAAAAAAGGAAAAAAAAGAAAAAAGTGTAAAATGCCCACTAATGATTTCTTATATTAATTGTATGCCGAAATGATAAGCATCTGGAAAGACTGGGTTAGTAAAAAGGATTTTTTTTTTTTTTTTTTTTTTGATTTGGAGTCTTACTCTGTCACCCAGACTGGAGTGCAGTGGCCATTCCCGGCCACCGCAGCCTCAACCTGCTGGGCTCTGTCTATCCTTCTGCCTCAGACTTCCAAGTAGCTGGAACTACAGGCATGGGCTACCATGCCCAGCTAATTTTTGATTTATTGTAGACAGGTCTTGCCAAGTTTCCCGAGCTGGTCTCGAACCCGTGGGCTCAGGCAATCCACTGGCCTTGGCCTCCCAAAGTGCTGAGATTACAGGCTGAGCCACCGAGCCCGGCCGTAAAAAGGATTTTAAAAATTATCTCATGGGTTTCTTTTTACTTTTTTTCAATGCATCTATTGTGTCTTGTGTGTCTCACATTATGTTTCTGTTGGGCACTGCAGTTCCAGAACTTCAAAATAGATTATTCCACGTAACATGACTGCACCATCTCTATCTAACGCCCCATGCCCATCAGCCTGTCTAGTTTTTTCCTGTAGAAAACCTTGTTGTTATCTCAGCTCTTTGGGAGCTTGAGACAGGAGACTCGCTTGAGGCCAGGAGTTTGAGGCTATAGCAAACTATGATTATGCCACTGCATTCCAGCCCGGGCAACAGAGCGAGTTTCTGCCTCTTAAAAGAAACAAAAGAGAAGAATAAGGAGGAAGAGGAGGAGGAGGAGGAGGGGAAGAAGAAGAAGAAGAAGAAAAGGAAGAAGAAAACCCCCTTGTCTTTTCTCCTCAACATTTTGTGCCTTGCCTACTTCTGACTCTTCCTCAAAAACAGCCTTCAGGTAGAACATGGCTTGTTGCAATATAAGTATTTTTGCTCTGCTGTTTTTTTCCAATATGTTAAAATTCTATGAGGAAAGAAACAGCTTGGTTTGCTACAGTCCCTTCAGGGCCTGGAATAGCAAGGTGCGACACAGAACAGGTGCTCACAGTAAGTACTGCATAAAACAGTGCATATATGCACGTTCCTGAAAAGCGGCCACATTGAAAACTTGAAGGGACTGACAAGTTGTTGCTTTTAATATGACAATTCACCTTAAGTTAGAAAGACACTTAGCCTCCTTTAGGAGAATGTTCTCCAGATTTCAAAAAACCTCAAGGCAGAAGTTGTTTTTATCAAAATCGTAAATGATAGTAAATATAACTTATTTTAATATATCTACCCCAATATTTTGAATTAAAATTGGTATATCCCTAGAAACATGCATAGTATTTTCTTTATATGACAAAAATAATAAATGGACAAATTAATTTATCTCATTGTAAGTACTCCTCAAGATATAAAGAGGAAACACTCAACTCCTCAATAGGTCATATATTAATAAAGCAATTTAGAAGCAGACACATCAGTTGAATCCTTTGTCTTTTCTCATTACATGCTTCAACTTGTGCAAAAGGGACAGAGAACAACTTTCCTGGCACCCCTGATTATCAATTATGACTGACGTAATCCATAGCATGAGGATTGCTATTAATATTTTAATTAGATCGAGTCTCCATGTACAACAGCATATGTGTTTGCATATTATTGCTGAAATGTAGAAACAATAGAGCAGTATTCTTTGAAAATCCTTTTGCAATCGTAACTAGCATTACTGAATAGCTTTTCCTTTCATTTGTCTTTTAATTTGATCATTATAATAGCAATATCATCATTTAACAGGGAATGAACTTCCTTATCTCCATGTAGCAAAGATATAAGAACTCTCTGGATTCTGATGGTGTAATACGTGAAAAATAAACAAAGTTCACAGTTGTGTTAAAAAAAAAAAAGATGGTCTCTCTGCCATGTTATTCACCAAGGCTTCTGTCCAAAGTTAATAACTGATCAGATACCAAAACTGTGAGTTCCAGGCTGGAAGCTGAGGCTCAAATCTGCTTGTACTTTGGTGGGTTTCTGCTTTTAATTCCTCTTTGCCACAGAAGCTCTACCAAGCAGATTTCTATTCAAAATTTCAACAGTCGAGGTTCATAACATAAGATCTATTGGATTTTATAGCTGTTTTGGTATTAAGAAAAAAAAAATGTACGTTAGACCTGGCATGGTGTCTCATACCTATAATTCCAACCACTCTAAGAGGCTGAGGTGAGATGATTGCTTAAGCCCAGGAGTTTGGACAGGGCTAGGCAACATAACAAGACATTGTTTACACACACACACACACACACACACACACACACACACACACACACACACAACAGCTGGGTGTGATGGTGCATGCCTGTAGTACCAGCTACTCAGGAGGCTGTGGCAGAAGGATCGCTTGAGCCCAGGAGGTCAAGGCTGCAGTGAGCCATGATTGTGCCACTGTACTCCAGCCTGGGCAAGAGAATGAGACTCTAACTTAACAAAATTTTTTTTTTGTTGTTTAAAGTTCTGGACTAATGAGAGGAATGAGTTAGTAGAAACAAGATAATATACACATATTAGAATACAGCAAAAGAGAGCTAATTTCAGAATAAGGACCTCTGAAAATCCCCCTTCTTTATAAAATCAATTAGAATGCTGAAAAAAGTAATCAAAATCCATGATTTAGAACTGTAGGAATTTTTCAAAGACTTGCAACAGCCTAAAGACTATTTATACAATAGCCACAGCTCAGCCTTGAGGGGGTGATCTGAACAGTGAGCTTTGTGGTATTTTTTTCTTGCTCTGCTTCTATTCTTTACTCTCCTGCTCTGCGGTAGCCTTAAAAACCAATAGCCATGCCATTATGATAGCCACACAAATCAGCAGCCTAGGAGACACTGGATGGTGCAGAAGCGAATTGAAGTTACCCCCCAAAGTTTCACTGCCAGAGAATCGTCCTTGTCTAATCTGTCTGGATGTTCCATGGGAACACTGACTTGCAGGGCTTGTCTTTATTTGACAATAAGCACAAGCTCACTGCAAGCAGTCTCTTCCCTAGTATTTTTTCTAAAAATAATGACTGGCGATTTTTTCTCATGATGGATGCCTGAAGCAGTGATTCAGTTGGAGAAAATGAGAGACACTGAAGAAACTTAAAGGATCACCTGGGGAGTGAGATGTACATAGAGTCTTTGAGAAACTCTGACATATTCCTGGGAATCAAGGCCACGTGCATGTGCAGAAGAGTGGGCAGACTCAGGAAAGAAAGACCTGAGAAGTCCATAATACCTCACCTCTGGTGGGCCTTGACCTTTGCACAAAGAAGGAATAAAAGCTATCAAACATTAGCAACCTTCCTCCTGGAGTGTTGAAGTCATGCCCAAACATGCACGTAAGGCGTTATGGCAAAGACTGGGATAGTTATTGGTTCAAGGCGTTTCAAGAAATCTGCGTCCGATCATTGGCTGACACTAAGCTAACTGAGCAAAGACTTCAGTAGCCATAAAAAGCAAAGAACACATGCCTTAAATAGTTAATTCAGGAAAGTTACTAAACAAACAAACCCTGCTGTGGAGGATTTGATTTTCTGATTTGCAGCATTATGTTATTTTAAATGTCCAGTTTTCCATAAAAATGTATAAGACATGCAAAGAAATATGGCCCATACACATTTTTTAAAAGGCAGTCATTGGGAACCTTCCCTGGGGAAGCTGAGATGTTGAACTTACTAGACAAGAATTCATGTAAACAGCAACCAGAAGCAGGTGGAGTGTCTATTTCAGACAAAATAACCTTAAAATTTTGATACTCGAGGCAAAAAAATATTTTTATAAAAATAAAAAGGTCAAATACATCAAAAAGAAATAATTATAAACATGCATTCTTCTAACAAGAGAGACCCAAATACATAAAGCAAAAACTAACAGAATTCAAAGAACAAGTAAACATTCAACAATAATTTGAAGACTTTAATAACAGAAGAACTAGACAGAAGATCAGCAAGGAAATACAAGACTTGAACAGCACTATAAATCAACTAGACCTAAAAGACTTCTGTACAACAGTCTACTCAGCAACAGGTGAATATACACTGTTTCCAAGTGCACATGGAATAGGTTAGGTCATAAAACAAGTCTCAGTAAATTTAAAAGAATTGAAATCATACATAGCATATTCTCTAAATATAATGGAATGAAATTAGAAATCAATAACAAAAGAAAATGTGAGGCATTAAAAAAATACGTGAAAGTTAAGTGATACATTTCTTAATAATGAGTGGGTCAAAGAAGAAATCATACATAAAATTATAAAATGCTTTTAGAAGAATAAAAATGAAGACATACCAAAATCTATAGGATGCAAACAAGCTTAGAAGAAAACCTATAGCTATATATGTCTATATTAAAACATAAGAAAAATTTTACGTAAATATCCAAATCTTTTACCTTAAGAAACTTAGAAAAAAAGAATAGCAATCCAAAGGAAGAAAATAATACCAATTTGGGCAAATATAAGTAGGAAATCAATAAAACAAAAAGTTGGTTATTTGAAAAGATCAGCAAACTTTAGCTAGTCTTAATAGCATGCCAAATAAATCAGACAATCTAAATAAAATGGACAAATTACTAGAAGGACACAGACCACCGAAATAGTGGAAAGACAAACTATCAAAACGTACTTAAAAATAAAAAATCTGAATAGACCTATGATAAGTAAAGAGATTGAGTTAGAAATTTAAAAACCCACATGCAAAAAAAAATTCAGGCCCAGATGTCTTCACTGGTGAATTCCACCAAACATTTAAAAAATAATTAGCACTTTACAAAATCTTCTGAAAAATAGAAGACCTTCCAATTCATTCTCTGAGGCCAATATTACCCTGATAATGAAACTAGTCAATGACATCACAAGAAAACAAAGCTACACCCTAATATACTTTATAAACATAGACATAAAAATCCTCGCTAGTACACTAGCAAATGCACTCCAGCAACATATTAAGGGGATTATGCACTATGACAACATGAGATATATTCCAGGAATGCAAGGTTAGTTCAACACATAAAATCAACCAAATTAATACAACACAGAATAAATGACCAAAAAAAAGCACATGAGCAGAAAAAGGGTTTGATAAAATTCCTCCCTTGATGAAACCATTTAACAAACAGGAACAGAAAAAAACTTCCACAACCTAATAAAGGGCAACTTCAAAACAATAACAAATAAAAGCTTTATCACTTAGGTGAAAAATAAGACAAAGATTCCCACTCTTGCCATATTTAATTAACATTGTGCTGAAGGTTCCAGCCAGAAAAATTAGGCAAGAAAAATTAAAAAAGACATCCAGATTGAAAAGGAAAGAGTAAAAATATCTCTAGTTTCAGGTGACATGATATTAGATATAGAAAACCCTAAAGAATACATAAGATAAAGAGAGAGAGAAAGAAGTATTGAAACCAACATATGAAATCAAGTTTGCAAGATGCAAGATCAATATATAAACATCAGCTAACAACTAACATCAATTAACAATAAATAACCTGAAAGAGAAATTAAGAAAACTATAGCTGTCTCTCATTAGCTGCAGTGGAATTCTTTCCAGGACAGTCCATTAATACCAAAACCCATGCATACTCAAGTCCCAGAGTGGCCCGGTAGAACCCATGGCTGCAAAAATTGTATACACAGGTTTTACATCTAATGAATATTGTAGCTTTGGTGTGTTTGGTTGCAGATGCAAAGCCTGCAAATACATGAGGCAGACTGTATTTACTGAAAAAAAAAATCCATATGTCAGTGGATCTGCCCAGGACAAGTCTGTGTTGTTTAAGGCTCAACTGCATTCCATTTACAATAACATCAAAAAGAATAACATGCGTAGAAGTAAATTTAACAAAATAAGTGCAAAAAATACACAAAAAAATATAAACATTGTCGAAAAAACAAAAGATTCAGTAAATGGAAAAATATACTATGTTCATGAATCAGACAACTTAATATTGTTGAGATGGCAGAGCTCCCCAGTTTGATCTACAGATTTAGCAGTGTGTAGCAAAATTTTAACTGGCTTTTCTTGAAGAAACTGACAAACTGATCCTGAAGTTTCTATGAAAATGTAAGACAACTGCAGTAGCCAAAACAATTTTACAAAGAAAGAACAAAATCAGAAAACTTGTATAATCCAAATTCATAATTTACTACAGAAATATAGCAAATTAAAACAGTGAGGTACTGGCATAAGGATTGACACATATAGATCAATGGGGAAAAAAAAACTTCAGTTCAGAAGTAAACTCTTACATTTGTAGTCAATTGATTATCAAAAAAGGTGGCAAGAAAATTCAATGTGGAAAGAATAGTCTCTTCAATAAACCACACTGGGACAATTGTATATCTACATTTCAAATAATAAAGTTAGATGTCTATATGATACAAATTTAACTCAAAATCTATCAAACTCCTGGATGTAAAAGATAAATTATAAAACTCTTAGAAGAAAACTTATAGGCTTAAATTTTCATAAACTTGGATGAGTCAATGATTTCTTAGATATGACACCAAAGCACAAACAACAGCAACAAAATAAATTGAGCTTCATTAATATTAAACACTTTCATGTTTCAACGAATTTTATAAAGAAAGTGAAAACACAAACCAGAGAATGGGAAAACATAACTGTAAATAATGTATTTGTTAAGTGTATTGAGAATGAACAAAAACTTTTATGACTCAACAATAAAAATACAAATAACCCAATTAAAAATGGTCAAAAGGTATGAATTTCTCCATTGCAACTGGCTTATTAGCATGTGAAAGGATGCACAATGTCATTAGTCGTTAGGGAAATGCAAACCAAAACTGCAATGTGTTTCTAGTTCACACCTACTAAGATGACGATGATTTTTTTTTAAGTGTTGGCAAAGACGTAAGGAAGTCAGAGGTAATGTAAAATTGTTTGGCAACTGTGAAAAAGAGTTTGGTAGTTTCTCAAAAAGTAAACATGGGTGCCATATAACCCAACAATCTCACTCTTAGGTACCCAAGGGTATTGGAAATAGATGTTCACACAAAAACATATAGGTGGATATTCATAATAGCATTATTCAATAGCCAGAAAGTGAAAACAACCCAAAGATCTGATGATAAATAAACAAAATGTGGTATATCCATACAGTGGAATAGTATTTATCAGTTTTAAAAGTATTCATACGTGCAACAACATGAATGGGACTTTTTTAATGTTTACATCATGGCCAGGCATGGTGGCTCACACCTGTAATCCCAACACTCTGAGAGGTCAAGACAGGAGGATTGAGTCCAAGAGTTCAAGATCAGCCTAGGCAATATAGTAAGACCTCGACTCTATTAAAAAATATAAAAATTAGCCAGGAGTGCTGGCACACACCTGTAATCCCAGTTACTCCTTAGGCTGAGGTGATAGGATCTCCTGAGCCCAGGAGGCTGAGGCTGCAATGAGCCTTGATCATGCCACTACACTCAGCCTTGGTGACAGAGTAAGACCCTAACTCCAAAAAAACAAAAAAAGAGTTTACATCATGATAAGTGAAATAATCCAGTCACAAATAATCACATATTGTATAATTTCACTTATATGAAATACCCAACATAAATCCACAGAGACAGAAAGTAGGCTAGTGGCTGCCAAGGGTTGGGTAGAGGAAAGAATGAGAATTAATTACTAATGGGTCTAGGATTTCCTATGGGGGTGAAGAAAATATTCTGGAAATAGACCATGATAATGGTTGTATAACACTGTGAACATATTCAAAACTCCAGAGGTACACCTGGAAAAATAAATAAACAAACACCAATACAACATAGCAAAATATAGGAAGTATGGTAGGACATAATTTTTAGTTCTTGAGATGAATTTCATAGGATGAATATGATTTTGACAAAAGAAGATTCCAGTACTGTATCAACAAAGACCTAGGCAGAAAGCATCTGGTGATTTGGAAATGAGAGAGGGTCTATTTTGGCTAACTTGTTGAGCCATTTTGAAAGAAAAGGCTGCAGAGCTAGAATAAAGCAAGATGTGGGAAGATCCTGAATGCCCAAATGGAAGATTCCACTAAGGTTAGTGTTGGCAACTCCGAGGGCTTTGAAGGCTGAGTACCTTAAGGCTATCTTTGCAGAACACTTTCAACTCTCACTCTCAGAAATGTAGAATCACAGAATTTTATAGCCACAGAAGCCACGATACTACCTAGTTCAGTAATTTGAAAGAAGCCCAGCCCATATTTCAAATATTAGCAAAAGGTAGGGCTAGATAAGGGGATATGGCCCTGTGAGCCAGAGACACCTTGACCTTGTAAGTCCAGTCACCCTGTGTACACCAACAGCGAAACAGGAGCAGCACAGATCACGCCGCATTTTAGAGATGAAAAGTCTGAGGGCCAAGGAGGTTAAGATGCCTTCACAAGAACACAGAATTAATTTTTGGCCAACTGTATTCCAGGCTTAGGGGGAAATTGCAAAGGCAGAGATGAGGTGGCGTACAGAGTACACTCAGGAAAAGAATTGTACAGTACAGTAGAAGCCAAGAGAGTTGCCGTTGTGTGATGAAGTCATTGAGACTTGGCATGAGTCTCAATGAGCCTGTGATGTAAGCCCCCATGTGATGGGTAAGAGCATGCCTTCAGCACGTCTATGTCTTTCCCAACTGCTCTGCACATGATGAATGAATCAGTGTTCTTGGATCTGTTCGGCGCAGTCCTGATGGCGGCATCTGGTACATATCTGGCAGGGTGGGTCAGAAGGGTCCCTCTTTAGGAAGTTGGACCCCTCTTCTCTGCTTCCACGGAAACCCGGGAGTTAGGGGATGGATTTCAGAAAACTCATCTCTCCTCCAAACTCAGGAAGGAGGGCAGGGAGTTTTCTCTGCTTGCAAAACAGGAAGAAAAAAAAAAGTTCCTTCTGAGCTCTTAAGTCTTAATGGCCTGGTAACAAAATACAAAGTCCACATCTTAGCCGTCAACCTTCATCTTTTTGATCAAGCGTGATGCCAAAATGAACCGGTTCATTCTGTGAAAATAGCAAACTGATATCTCTGAGGGGTCTCTACCTGTCCTGCCCGGCCCTTCTAGCTGGGAAGTCGCTCTGAACTTACTCAAGGTCTTTCTTGAATGGGGGGAAAACAGTGTATGAACTTAGTGGAGAAACAAAGGACAGTAAGAAAGAGACTTCTAACCCGGAAGTGAGAGAAACTCGTCAAGACATTTCCCAGTTTTCAGTCCCAGAGAAGACATACACGATGAGGAAAATCAAGTCGCCAAAGAGAAGGAAATCTATTTATTTGCACTGTATTGCTGCTTGCATTAGATCATAATTCAAAGGAAGTGCTGTTGCAACTGTTTGATTGCTAATCATTACAAGATGCGGGTTATGGCTTAAGGTGCTGCGTGAATACTAACAGTAATGACATCATGGTGTATTTTAAATACACATTAATAGTCTTATTCGGTAAAACCACTATGATACTACGACCTGAAAAATGAGAAACCACCACCTGTTTAAAGCTGGGGACATCTCACAGAATTGCAGGGCTAATCCTCATTTAATAAATTCAGAGAAAAAAGTTCTAGCAAATATCTACTTGTCACGGTAGAGAGGGTTTCCTGGCTCTCTCTTTGTCAGACATTAAAGTTGTTAAAGGTGTTCTATAAACAGGGAGGGATTTTTTTTCCCCCAAGTATACTCTTCTATTATTAAAGCTTATCTGAATAAAGATTTTCTTTGGGGAAATCTATGCCAGAGTGTCTTTCCTGAGGATGCAACACATGGAAAGATGTAAAACAATTGTTTTGCCAAGGGGGAAAATACTTCTGACATTCGCCATGATGCACTTTCTTCTCATTATCATAAAACACAATCATTGCCCATAAACTTGGAGAGAAGACGTGGAGAGAATGTTTGTCACCAGGGGAAAATTACTCATCTTTTTCTCCAAGGGGCTGTCGGGCCTGGCATAGGGCACATACTCAGAGGATGCTGTTGTGTGATCAAAGGCCAGCTGCTGTGGTCCAGAGTCCGCCCCCAGCCAGAGGGGTCAGAGGTGTCTCTCGGAAGGAAATGGGCTTGCTCCGGTCTCTCTGACCTGTGCCTCGGACAACACCACTCTGGGCTTTTCCACGTGTGACCTCTGCTTCCTTCATTACCTTGTTTGTGGCAGTGATTTTTACTCATTTTTAGAACCACTGCAGAGAATTCCTGTTTGGATTCCATAAACTACTTTGCATGTCCTTCCCACCCCCTGCTGTTAAAAAAAAAAAAAAAAGTGTGTCGCCTCCTTTATAAGAGTGTCTTCGGGTATTGAGAGCTCAACGTGTACTCTCTGTAGCACCCTCAGCAAGGCATCAGGACGAATCAAAGCGTGCTTCCCGTTTTCAAAGAAAATGCCTACGCGAATCCGATTCTTGATGACTTTAATTTTCCCCTTGGAGCCTCCAGTGGAATCGTAATTTCTTTTATGTGGGGAAAAGTATATTGGCTCTGTTAACCCAAATACTACAAAGCTGTCAAGTGAAGGGCAGAGGACAGCTTGGCAGTCAGACACGGGTGGAAAGGATTGTGTTTTAGAGTATCCTACTCCCAGCATTCGTGACTGCGTGCCAACAAGCAAAACAGGCCCCGTATATAAACCTCAGCGCGATGTTAGAACAAAACACCCCGGTCCATTAGTCCTCAAGGCACTAGGCTTTTTTGTTGTTATCTTTTTTCAGCTCAGTGAGTTGTGTGCCTTCATGTGGTGCACTGCTAAATGAAGTCTAATTAAATTAAAAGAAATAAATAAAACTGGAGTTGGTAAGCACAGGCTCGTCAATTACCTTGTGACTTCAATACGTAATCTAATAATTGCACTGGTTGACTTTTTCTTTTAAAAAAAAATCACTTGTGAAGGAAGAGTAAACTTTGATGAATATCACAATAACTTAAATAATGTAGGGGCGAACTAGATCTCATTCTAAAAGAGTAGAAGAAAACAATCTTCTTCATTCTTTTTCACTTTATTTTTTAGGTGGAGTCTCACTCTGTTGCTCAGGCTGGAGTGCAGTGGCACGCTCACGGCCACCACAGCCTTGACCCACTGGGCTCAGGTGATCCTTCTGCCTCAGTCTTCCAAGCAGCCAGAACTACAGGCACGTGCTACCATGCCTGGCTAATTTTTTATTTTTTAATTTTTTTATTGTAGAGATGAGGGCTTGCCAAGTTGTCCGGGCTGGTCTCAAATTTGCAGACTCGGGCAATCCTCTTGCCTTGGTCTCCCAAAGTGCTAGGATTGCAGGGTGAGCCATCAAGCCAGGCCCTTTTCCACTTTAACAACAACAACAAAAAAAATGCCTGTTTTTAGACAAAAATAAGCAGTTTAAATAAATCAGATATCACTGGGTTATTCCTTAAAATCTGGAAAATGTCTTCTCTTCTGTATATTAGAGGTGAGAAGAAAAACCTGTAACTCCCTGAGTTTTAAAGTCTCTGATCCCACCAGGTATAAGAATTTAGTTACAAACCCAGAGGGATATCTCTAACTTTACATATTCCAAAAACCTTACCTATTAAAGACAACTTGCCTAATTCATGCTGTGTTGTTGGTTCAAAGCACTGTTTTCACTGTCATTGCTTAAGGCCATGTCTACAAAGGCAAAGAAAAATGCAGGTGACCAAGGCCAACGCCATGCCCTATGCTGCCCAGGAGAGAGAACTGAGGAAAAGCATTTGGGGGCATCGAGCAAATTGTCTCAGTCCTCTGCTTCGTCTTAGAGGGTAAACAGTTCTAGTAGGGCACAACAGTTCTCAGGGAATGCTTGGTGGTGGAAATAAACATTTTTTACTCTCTCTAGCACAGGAAGCATGGCAGAAAGACTACCACTTTGGGCTCTAGGAAACTTGAACTTGCATTTTGTCTTTGCAACTTTCCTCACTGTGAGACTCTGGATATATTATTTAACCGTCTGAACCTTAATTCTGAATACCTAAGAAGCAGCAGCAAATGGAGCTTCAAAGTCTTGGCATGTGGATTAAATGAAATAGCATACACATCAGTTTTGTAGAGTATACGTTCGATGATTGCTACTTAGTTTTAATTTGGATTGACTCTTTAGGGCAACACAAGGAAATCATGCCTATTCAGAATCCATGATACCTCCCACCTACAAAACTCCCTTCAGGCTCTGGAAGCCAACCCTTTTGAAAGGCTTGTGGATACTTTCTCTTATAACCATCACTACCAAAACAAAAACAAGGAACAAAAGCGAAAACAAAAGCCCACAGTGTTGACTTTGGGATCATTTAATTTGGTTATACTATGGCTCCACAATCTACTTAGAGGCCTTCTCTCTTTATTGGGTACTTTCAACAGACTCTAAATCCCTCCTTATCCATACTGTTCTCCATGTCCTTGGGAGTCTTGGGAGCCGTTATGGATTCTTCACACCCCCCCTCCCCTTAGACTGCATCCTCTTCTCTCCCAGGGGAAGAGAAGAATGACCATCAATGACCAATGGCAGCCACAGCCAAGCATCCCAAAAGCCAGCTTTACACTCAGGAGAGAACACTATGCCTCTCCTCATGGTTTCTGGTGCTCCACACATTCAGAGAAACTTCTCTAGTCACGAACTATAGGAATGATCCCTGAAAGTGTAGCCTTCCACTGAGGATTCTGATGCTGGCTCCCTCTTCAGTGGTTCACTTAGGCCTAGAACAAATTTCCAATATCATGAAGCCTCTCCCTTTTGTAAACCTAAGTTATATTTCATAAGCCTGGGAACATGTACGTTTGCCAAATCTGCAGCAAGACAGCCTTGATGACTTCAGTCCGTTCTCAGCCTTGATTACAATTTGATTTCCTCTGGCATCAAAAGACAAACTATTTTAGTGAACAATGTTCTTCCTTTAGCAAGAGTGAGCTCTAAGTTTCTTGGCAGAAGACCTGTTCATTTGTCAGACAATATGTCCAGCCTCTTAGCAATAGCTGAAACACTGAATTGGACTTAAGAGCAACCCAAAGTGAGAAAAACAGAAATTGTATTGCTCCCAGAAGTACAGATGTTTTGTTTTTTGTTTTTTATCATTTCACTATTATCTTCTCAGTGATTTTGTTATGAGGTCACACTCAGGAATAGGAGCTGTGACCGTCCTCTATCTCTCGACTGGACATTTAAGATGGTATGTGTCCAAGTAATATATTCTATGAAACATTATTTATCTTTCTTCTAGCACCTTCTCAGAGTCACTTGGTGTTTAAAACCACCTTTGTGGTTTCAGTCTCCTCAACGAGCATTTTTCCCTCCAGAGCTACCCCCCTCTCCTGTGTGCATGGCAGATGCTGCCAAAATCACTCTCACAAGAGAGAGCCCTTGCCTTTTCATCCATGTGAGCATCTTTCCTTGCGAGTTCATCTGAGGTTTCACTTTGTTCGTATCATCTTACTTCATTACTTGGAGAGTATTGTTAACATTACTGGTAGCCTTATATTAGCAAATTGGCTCACCTCCCACTTTAAGAGGTAGAATTTTTCCCGTGTGTGAGGAGTATTCCTGTTCCCTTAGTGCGGAAAGAAGCATTGGGATGCAGAGACTCTGCACACTGCTGTGAGCACTTGGTATTTCTCAGGCTTAAGGGAGAACATTGACCCCATATCCTTGTCTCTAGCACTTTCTGCTTTGGATCAGTGTTCTTCCAAAGGAGAGGGTATCTATAACCACATGGGATTGTGAAGCAGACCCTCTAATAACAAGACAGATGTGAGAGTACATCTCTCTGCCTGCAGAATCCATAATGCCTCTCACCTAGAGCACTCTCTTCATTCTCTGGAACCTGATCCTTGTGAAATTTCCAACTGACCAAACCCCTAGCCGAACTCCCTAGAGTTTCCCAACTATGTCTGAACAATACTCTCGCCACGCCCCAGATTTCTTCTTTCGTATCATTAAAATGTATCTGTTCTCTCTCTTATTCTCACAGAATGCTGCTCTTTGCTGGTACATGAGCTAATCTGATATGTGTATCAAGTCAAAGATGCTAGTGGATCCTAATGAATTAAGGCTTCCATCAAATGAACCATATTTGCATCTTAATTGAAGCCTCCTAGACTACCACAGACCATGAACTTAACTCGCACATATGGGCTTCATTTGGTAGGGATTTCAGGTATCAAGACAGAACCTCAGGAGAGAAAAACATATTTTGAGGCAAATGGGGCTTTTGGCATTTAATTAATTATCACATAGGCATATTACCAAAGTTAAATTATTTTTTAACTAATGACAGCATAGAAATATAATTCTTGGAGTTAAATGTATGAAACACTCAAATTATTTATAGTTGAGTGCCCTGATGGAAAATTGAGCCATCATTTTTTTAAATATATTTAAACTTTTACCACATCCAACAATCCAATATGAGCCTTGGTCAGAGTAGATTATTTTGTTTTATATAATAGTGGAAGATAAATTTTGACAGATTCTGTAAATTTGATGGGGGAAGGGAAGAGCTATTTATTAATACTTGATCATTTTGTTCTTATTCTGACACAGTTGAATGGGTCTTCTGACGTTTTTTAGCATTTCCCACATAGAGGTAATTTAACCATAATAGATTGCATTTCTGACCTCTAGTTGCTTCTAATCTAGCTAAGAAATTAAGCATATGTATGAAAAAGAACTTAGTGTTATGGAAAGCATGGCTCCATAAGTAGACATAATTTCTAAGAAATGTAGGAGTGATTTAATCATTTGGGAAATCAGAAAATAGTCTGTAAAATTTTTTTTTTTCAACAATTCTGCATATTCACTGTAGGAAAAGTTAAAAATACTGAACGGTTTATGAAACAACATGTGAAACAGTCAAAATCCCACCCAATGGTGACATGATTAATTCATTCCATTCAAATAGCAAATTGACTGAGTACTTACATATGTGTGTGAGAGACACTAAATGTCACAGAGTTGAGATGATATTATGTAGGCTGTTATCATGCTTTTTTCACTTAGCATTAAATTATGAACTTTTCCCCCATACCATATAACTTTTAAAAAAAACATATGCCTCATATATTTATTCAAACTGTCTTTTGGCATTATCAAAATGAATAATAGTAGAAAAACAAGAGCCAATCATATAAAACGCTGGAAAACACCAGGTATAGTTCAAGCCATCCTTATTTAAGAAAGAAATACACTCAAACACACACACAAATAATATTAGAATAGAAAAGGGGTGAATTTTTATGGAGTCTATAAAAAAATACCAGGCAGACAGCATATTGGAACATCATCTGACAACTCAGAAGAAGACAATATCTCTGAACATTATTAAACAGAACCCATAAGAAATGCTTTCAAGTTTTTGAAATTCTTTATAACAATAATATTGTTTACAGCTGTTGTTTCTGGACATTTTTGGCAAAGGACTCTTATTTTTTTCAGTGAGAGACCCCAATGCAGAACATTTGATAAAGGGTGAGTTGGGAGCTGGTGACCCTGTGAAGTCAACAGAAAGCTCAGCTCTGGTTTCATCCCAGTAGTCATGGAAAGTAGGGAGCTCAGTTTTGCACTTTTCTTACCCAGCAGATTAGAAACTATGTGTCTCTTACTCTTTTCTACCTTAACTCCCAATGTCGTGTTCTCGGCTCTTACACAGGGAGTTTGCATATCCCCAAATTCAGAGTTTCAACCATAACATTTGGAAATGTCCCTTCAAGACTCCCTCTGAATAGAAAAAACAACAAGCAGGAAGGGTGGAATTCTCTCTGCTGAGAAACCACAGGCAAGTTGGGATCTGCCACCATTTAGATGTCTCCAGATGGGGCAGGGTGTGAAACAACTAACGTAAGCCAAGATTGTAATGTGTTCAGTTTTATGCCGGGTGCTTCACCTGTTTTACGTACATAATCTATATAATGGATTCATTACAATCTCCACTTCACAGATAAGAAAATGGAGGCTGGATGAAGTTAAATGCTGAAGTGCACACCGAGTCAGCATCAGAAAAGTTATTGGACCCAGTGCTATCTCATTACAAGCTGGAGTTTATTCCACTTCACAAAATGCTGACTCCATGTATGAGTTTGTTCAGAAGTCATCCAGGGCAGTTCTCTGTGTTTTAATCATTCCAGTGTTTGAATTTCTTTTGCAAATTAAAAAATTCACAATATAAAAATTAGATTTTAAAACAAATCTAAAACGCATGTGTGGGAAAATCCTGAAAAGAAATATATTACAAGCCTAACTCTGTGACCCAAGGATAGTGGGGCAGGAGTGACTTATTTTGTATTCTTGTGTGTGTATGTGTATGGGTGTTTGTGTTTATATAATAGCTACTGACTAATATATATATATATATAGCTAATTAAATGGAAAAAAGAAACAAAGAAATGAGTTTTGTTTTGTTTTTTAAAAAGAATGTAGGTGAGTTAACTTTATTTCTGTGCCTAAAACACACACACACGCAAACACACACATGCACACACACGTACAGACAGAAAGAAGTGCACATAAATGTTGAAAATTTACAATTCTTATATTTTTCCTCTATATTTTTTAATTTCTCAAATTTTCTGTAATGAGCAAATATTACTTATATAAATAAGACATATGATAAATATTATTTTTGAATGAGAAAAAGAGGACCTCCCATTGTTTTCTTTCATTTCCTACCTAGAATAGGCCAGAATTGAGCACAGTTAAACCAGAAAATATTCCTAGCCAGTATTTACAGGATTTCTTTAACTTAGAACTGGAATTAAGTTGTATTAAAATAATAACAAAGATCACCGCTTTTAAGAACTTTCTTCACGTCAGGCACTGTCCCAGGGCTTCATGCATGTGATCTCATTTAATATTCCAGCAGTCCTACGAGGTCAAAACTGTGTGTTTTCACTTCACAGGTGAGGAACCTGAGACCTAGAAATTAGGCACCTCTACCAAGGTAACAGTTAATGGATGGTGAAGGATGTATTTGAACCCAACTTGTCTGATTTATAGGCCCTGACCCTAACCATAATGTCATACTTCCTTCAAGGGACAGTAAGGGTGGCACTTAAGTCATCATTGCTTGAAGGAGACCTAAATAGGCTTGTTTAGAAGCCATCACGCTGTCCTCCCTAGCAACAGTGCATTTCTATGTGCTAAGGTTTGCACAGATGCTGAGGCTGTTTGCAAAGCCACAGTGCCTCTGTTGACGAAAAGTGAGCTCTTCATGCAAATCAGCATTCAGCGTTCTGGCATGTTTTGGGCCAGCTTGCTTCTACAGTTCATATCCATCCAGGGTAGAAACCAGCTAAATAAGAAAAAAAAAGGAAAGGAAAAAAATGAACACACATACTAGAAACACATATATAATTTTTTTTTTAAGCTAAGGAGCTGAACTATGACCAGGGAGGGAATCATTGGCTAAGTGACTCTCATCACTTCCTTTGGCATCTTGATAATGATTTAGACAAGGAAAAGGGAACTACAACAGTCTCACAATGTTCTTTTCCATGGGAAAGAAAGATTAAATACCAACAACATATTCAACTTGAATGTGAGAACCTATTATTTTTTGATCAATCTCTCATGGTGGGAAAAATTCATAGCACGAGCCAATTATAAATGAATAGAGATGGAAAGATTTGTGGGCACTCCGGCTCCGGGCGTGAGCAGATTCCTTCATGAGTTTTTCTCCAGTGGGCAGTTCTGGAGTCTGGACTTATCTGCAGTGAGGCTGGTGGCCCAGTTATTTGGTCATTCATTTGTTCATTCATTCAACATGCACATTAGACCTCATTCTGCTTGGGAGGTATTGCATAGAATATGTTTGTGGACAAGTTTTCACCCTCAAGGAGTTTAAGTTCTAGTGCGTGAGGACAACAACAGACAAATAAGAAATAAGGATCTAAGATAAATCCAAGTGGGGGTAAATGATAGGAAATCAGATGAAGCAGGTTAAGAAGAGAGAGATAGTAGGAAAAATGATCATGTTGTTTGAGAGGAAGTGGTCAGGAAAGATATATCCACAGAGGTGACTTTTGAGCAGAAGGGATTCAGGAAAGCAGATGTGTAAAGTTCTCAGGAAGACAGGTCCAGGGTGAGGAAAGCGTGGTTCAAGTGTCCAGAGGCAGGACATGCTTGGTATGGTCCAGCAGCAGGAAGAAGGCAATTATTACCACAAGATCTTAACCCAGTGGCTCATAAGTCAGATCCGATGTTGCTGCCCTCAGTACATCTGGCAAGTTAGGGAGACACTTTTGATTTTCCCATGGGGTGGGGGCAGCAAATTCTACCAGCATCTAGTGGGCAGTGCTCAGGAATGCTGCCAAGCATCCTATAATGCATAGGACAGCCCCATCGCAAAGAATGATCCAGCCCAAGATGTCACTACCGCCCACGGTTGAGGAACTCTGTGCTAAACTCTCCTTTCCAGTCTTTTCCAGACTGTTCTGTCTTGCTGTGTGGTGATGGGGCCCATGATTAAGAAGTCAATTTAGACAGGAGACTAAATCCAAGCTTTTGTCCCAGGTTGTATATCCATCCTAAACAAACTGATATAAAGACCGTATATATCCTATCACAAGGGAGAAAGTCACTGAACTAAGCATAGAGTTCATAAGTAGGAAGGCATAACATCTCAAAGGACAATACAATAAAAAGCTTAATGTATAACCATGATTACCTTCAGAAAATCTCTTCTTGATACATAAGGGAATATAAAATAAAATACAGTGTACATTCTCTACCTATTTTGAACCCTCTCTATGTTGCTTCTCCTGACCTATCTGCATGGCATAACTTTGTTTTATGAGGGGAACTAAAAAAAAAATGGAATTATCTTTTGGAGGCTGGGACCCTTATAGAACAGGCTTCTCCCGCTGGGTAAGTGTTCTAGGAAACCATTGGCAAACGTTGCTGTGAGAGGCTGCATTCGGCTTCAGTGAATTCTTTTTAGGAGATTCTTTCAACATGCTTGCCTCTTTCCTGATGGGTGATTTACAAGCACATCTGCCCACTGTGCTGATTGTTCAGCAGTTTTGGACCAGAAACGGCATGACTCCCATGCTCCGCCCTCCCTAGTCACTCCGTCTTGCCCCAAGCAGTTTGTTTTTGTTTCCCTGGATGAAAAAAGTCCTCAAAGAGAAACATTTTGCTGACGTGGAAGAGGTGAAACAAAAAATGGCAGAAGCGCTGGAAGGCATCAAAATTGACAAGTTCAAAAACTGCTTCGAGCAGTGGAAAAAGCATCCCCATAGGTGCATTGCATTAAACAGGGAGTGCTTTGAAGTGACTGAAGTTTAAACATGTAGGAATAAATACACAATTATTTAATAAATTCCAGGTTTGGGGGGTCCCCCCTCATATATGTTGTAACACAACCTCTTTTCCAATTTGCATCCTAAATATTTGTCAGCAAACAGTGCAGTTACCACTAAAAGGGCTGCTATCAACCCAAGGAAAGAAAAATAACAAGGTGAAGGAAAGGAAGAAAAATGATCAGAAATGAGATGGGGCGTGGTGGCAGGGGTACACACAGGGGAAAGGACCATCCTAGATGACAGACACTGACCAGCACACAGACCTCTGAGCTGTCCTGGCGAGGTTCTATTAGATGAGAAAAGCATAAATGTTTCACGAAGAATGAAAAAAGAGACGTGGAGACAATCTAAGGTTAAAAATTCCAGTTTTCATTATCTGGAGTTTTGAATACCTATTAAGTGAAATGTGTGCAATTCTGTGGCAAAAGATGTCTAAGATAATGTATTTTGGGAAACTAGAAACTTGCTTGTATTTTAGGAAAACTATAAAAGATCCATGCCAAAGAGTGTGCATGTGCACGTCCGTAGGGCTTCCTTCATTTTCTCTATATTAAATCATTTTAGACATGGTAGCAACATGTTCTTGTACAATAAGCCAGCAATATTTTTTTTTTCTTCAGGACAGAGAAGAAGCAAATAAGCCCGGTGCGGTGGCTCACACCTATAATTCCAGCACTTTGGGAGGCCAAGGCAAAAGGATTGCTTGAGTCCAGGGATTCGAGACCAGCCTGGGCAACATAGTAAGACCTCATCTTTACACACACACACAAAAATTAGCCAGGTGTACTGGAGAATGCCTGTAGTCCCAGCTACTGGGGAGGCTGAGGTGAAAGGATCCCTTAAGCCATGAGGTCAGGAGTGTGGTGAGCTGTGATCAGAGTGAGACTTCTACTCAAAGAAGAAGGAGAGGGAGGGGGAAAGAGGGAGAGGGGAGAATGAGGGGAAGGAAGAGGAGGAGGAGGAAGAAGAAGAAACAAGTAAACTCTGGATTTATTTTCCTCAGTTCCAATCTTACAACTTCCTCATTCAATGCTGGCCCTCTGATTGCTGTCTACCATTCTATCTGCTGCCCACCACATTCTCCTTCTTCTCCATTTAAAAAGTGAATACCTAAAGAGAGAAATAATGGAAGGAAATGACTCATCTCTACAAAAAAAACCCAAAATACTAGCTAAGCATGGTGGCAAGTAGCTGCAGTCCCAGCTACTCAGAAGGCTGAGGCAGAAGGATCACCTGAGCCCAGAAGGTGGAGGCTGCGTTGAGCCGTGATTGTGCCGCTGCGCTCCAGCCTGGGCAACAGAGTGAGACTCTGACTCGAAAGAGAGAGAGAGAGAGAGAAGGAGGGAGGGAGGGAGGGAGGAAGAAAGGAAGGGAGAAAGAAAACAGAAAAGAAAGTGAAACTAGCAGAAAAGTTTGCAGGCCAAAAAGTTGTGCTTAGTAAGTTGCATCCACTCAAGTTAAGTAAAATACAGTATAATGGTACATATAGATGTTCAAATAACTATGTCTGATATATATATATGTGTGTGTGTGTGTGTGTGTGTAGAATCTGCTCTAGGAGACTTAAAATCTGCTTGAAAATTAAATGTATATCACATTAGTGCTAATGCAGATGATATGCAACTGTAAATTGCATTTCCTGCTAAATACGTACATAATTATTAGAGACACTAAAAAGACACTTCGTTGGTCACTAAAAAGACCAGCCAAAATGAGATCTCCCAGGGACGTGAGCGATGTTTTCAAACCAGCCATTATCCCCACGTGAAGCAGTGTTATGTATTTGTGACTGCATCTGTCTCGTTTCACAGTTCATTAACAACACAGTCCGAGAGGAGGTTGCACTGTTTTGCTTACGACACTCACAATCTAGGCCACCGCAGTAGACAACATATATCTTGGCATAAAGAGCACACAGTTTGGACGCCTTCAAAACCGCTTATCCATCTCCCATGCTGATCAGTGTCTCTTTGCATCGCTGGGTCAATTTGCATCATCTGGAGTTAGGGGGAGCAGAGAGCACAGAGATACATGAGATGAAGCTGATTGTTCAGAATGGGAATAGGAAGCACAAAATGGCCCTAGTAAAATCCCGTGAGCGACCATCAAAGGATCTGTGTATATATAGGCTAGTGAATGTGGAAAATCCTAAGACACATCTGGTACAAGATTTAATGCTAGCCGGGAATGGGTGGGAACGTTTAAGGGGATAAGAATCTGGCCTAGATCTTAACAGAGTGGCTAATCTTGCTTCTGTTTGGAATAGGTGAAGTTGTTGTTGGTGGTGATGGATAGGAATGCCTGGGACGTGAACTTAACATGGTAGGGGCCAGCCCCAGGGCCACGTGTTAGCCCTCTGCCCCCGTCTTGGCTCACACAGGCTCTTCTGCGTCGCTGGGAATCCCTGAGAAGGAAATGGCCCGGTGGGCGTAGCTTCAAAGGGCTGGGTGGACAGTGAGCCGTTTTTCTTTTCCCATCAGTGTCTAAATTTGTCTCCATTGTTTCTTTCTTTTTTTTTTTTTTTTAAATTTCTCTCTCTCGTACTAAAATGGGACTTGGGCCCAGTGAGAGACAACAATATCTTGACAGAGAACTCCGTGCATGGACGACAGGGTCATCTACATTGTCTGAACTCCATGTGCAACAGAGATTACACCCAGAGAAAACAAAAGAACTACGCAACAGAAATGTCCACGGCCAGTAAACAAGAGAAACGTGACCTGCTGGAACAGGCGTCTTCCTGCAGTGGTTACAGTTGGTGGCAAATAACTGTTCTGCTCCCACCCCACCCCCATCATTAGGCTGTCACCACAAGAAAGAGAATCCAGGGAGCTAGGTTTTCCTAAGATCCAGAAGACTCCCCTGGAGGAGGTGAAAGACTTGCAGAAGTTGTGTGAGCGGAAACTTAACACAATCTCTTTGCACCGAAGGGCGCCCCAGTGGCTTCCAAGTATCAGTGTAACTTAGCTCTTCTTCTATTATGACTGGGAGGAATCTGACTCGACATAGGGTGTTGTATAGTCCAATATTTCCATTTAAACGGGATATTAGACTTAACTAAAGCAATGGCACCTAACTCCACGATGCAGATGATACATTTATCACTGTTTAATATAGCAAATCTTTCATTCACTCAACAAACATTTGTCTGGGCCAGGCTTTTAACTCAGTCGTGGACTTAAGTTCTAGTGTTAGAGCTCTCAGCTTCTTTGCAAATATGAGCATTTATGGTTTTATGAATCACATATCTCAACTGGGTGCTGTAATCTTAGTGCTTTGGGAGGCTGAGGTGGAAGGATTGCCTGAGGCCAGGAGTTCAAGACCAGCCTGGGCAATCTAGCACAATCTCATCTCTACAAAAAAAAGTTTTTTTAATTAACAAGGCATGGCACCACATGCTTGTAGTCCTAGCTACTCATGAGGCTGAGACAGGAGGATCACTTGAGCACAGGAGTTCAAGGCTGCAGTGAGCTGCTATGACTGTGTCACTCCAACCTAGGCAACAGAGTGAGAGATCCTGTCTCCAAAAAAAAGATATTTAAAAATGTGATATTCATAAAAGTTAAAAAGTATGCACTATTAATTTCAAAGAAACATAGTAAAAAAAGATACCCAGAAGTCTTTGATGATTACAATTTACAAGATACAAAGAATGCAAATATTCACAGCCTTGCTAAACTGGATCAAGTCTCTCGGTACTTTTAAGAGAGCCATACATTCCAATAACCTCTGTCACTATCAAAGCATTTGGAGAAATAAAAACAGGGACCACAAAACTGAGGGTGACTCAGGCACATCAACCGAAACTCCCGTCTCCTGGCGTCTGCCATCTGCCGGTACATACCGGCCTCCCTTCCCTGTGTTTGCTGATGCTATCGTTCCTAAAACAAGTTCCACAGGCTGCTCCTAAAAAGCTGATGGAAAATTGATAAGTCAGAGACAAAGAAGATGTTTATACTCCTCCCCAAAGTGAAATTCATAAAAATTTTACGGTTGTTTTTGCTGCTATTCAACTCCTTCCATTTAACTTATTGTAGAATATAATCCACGGTCTGAAACAATGAGGTCAACTTCCAACATGGGGAGAATTGGAGGAAGGATTGACTGTATGAGCAGGAGGTGACGATCCATGAGAGAACAAAAGCCACCAAGAGGCACTTTCTCATGCCGCTGTTGAGGCCTTTCGCGATGTCCCATGAGCAAACTTCTATCGTCATACCATGAATCCCCTTTTCTGGATGCCACGGATGTAAAAATACATTGCCATCATGGTCCTAGGTCATTTTGCATCCACTCATGTGCCTGCCTTTCTATCACTTCCCTTTGATTTTCATAAAAGTATGTCACACCTGTCATCTTGGGTCTTGGGGAACCAATCTGCAGGCTTTTGACAGCTGGTCTGTGTTGGAGATCCAAGGAGGTGCTCAGACACACAGGGGTCAGTGAGGTCCCAGTTAAACAGAGGAATATATTTTGAAAGGACGACAAAGTATATAGCTGAGTCACTTTTGCGTGGTCGTTGAAAGTTAAGAGAAAATATCTGAAAAGAAATTGGATCGTAGTATCCTGAAATCAGAAATAAGGGGTTGAGGTGGAATGCAGAGTTAGGAAAATTAGATATCAGCCCCTCAAGGCCCTGATGGATTTGTTCCTTCTTTTTACATCAAATTCATCCCAGGACTGAATGAAACATAGACTTGAGGAATAGGAAAAATTAAATTAAAAACTTGGGAGAGAATATTCCTCGATCTTAGGAAAAGAAAATACTTTCTTAGAATAAAATCAATGAAAGAAAACAAGATTCTACATATATCTAATGATTACAATTGTACCAGACACTGCTGTATACGCTTTACAAATTCCAACCAATTTAAATGTTCTGGATTTTTTTGTGTTTGTTTGTTTATTTTTGAGTTGGAGTCTCACTTTCTCTGTCACTCAGGCTAGATAGAGTGCATGGCATATTCACTGTCATCTCACCCTCAGCCTACTGTGCTCAGGTGATCCTTCCTCCTCAGCCTTTCAAGCAACTGGAACTACAGGCGTGTGCCACCATGCCCAGCTAATTTTTTGATTTATTGTAGAGATGAGGTCTCACCTCCCCCAGTCTGGTCTCGAACCCCTAGGCTCAGGCACTCCTCTCACCTCCGCCTCCCAATCCCAAAGTTCTGGAACTACAGGAGAGAGCCACTGCACCCGGCTAATTTAATCTTTCTAACAAAGTTATGAGTGAACACCACAAATTAACCCCACTTTACAGAAGAGAAGACTGAGGCAGTGAGAGATAACATGACTTGCTCAAGGTGATATAGCTTATCGAGGACAAAGGCAGTACTTAACCCAGTCAGTCTGGCTTCTGAGTGCATACCTTAAAATCTATATTACCTGTGTTTTTACTTATTTTTAAAAATGTAAACATCTGTAAAAGTTTTAAAAATTAAGACAGAAAATATGACAAGATAGCAGGTTGATATCTGGAGAGATTGATGGTGGTCTTCAACTCTGGATACAGATCACAACTATCTAGGGAGCTGGACAAAATGCCAATGCTAGGACTCCGGCCCTGGTCAGTTAAGTCAGACACACTGGGGGAGGAGCATGGCATCAGTGCCCTTTTTAAAAGCACCCAGGTGATTCTCATGTGTAGCCAAGGTTGAGAATGACTGACATGGGACAAGGTAAATATATACCATCATTTCAACTTTTACTTTTATTTTATTTTTTTGAGTCAGAGTCTTACTCTTTCACCCAGGCTGGAGTGCAGTGGCATGAGCAGGGTTCACCACAGTCTCCCACTCCTGGGCCTCAAGTGATTCTCCCACCTCAGCCTCCCAAGAAGCTGGGACTATAGGCACATGCTACCACACCTGGCTATTTTTTTTTTAATTTTTGTAGAGACGAGGTCTTGCCATGCTGCCCAGGCTGGTCTTGAACTCCTGGGCTCAAACAATCCTCCCGTCTCAGCCTCCCAAAGTGTTGGGATTATATGCATGAGCCACTGCTCTGGCCTCAATTAAAAAAAAAAAAAAAAAAAGAACAACAGAGGCCGGGTGAGGTGGCCCAAGCCTGTAATCCCAGCACTTTGGGAGGCTGAGGTAAGAGGATTGCCTGAGTCCAGGGGTTCGGGACTAGCCTGGGCAACTTAGTGACACCTCATCTCTACAATAAATCAAAAATTAACTGGGCATGGTCGTGTGTACCTGTAGTTCCAGCTTCTTGGAAGGCTGAAGTGAAAGAATCTCCTGAGCCCAGCAGGTCAAGGTTGCAGTGGCTGTGAGTGTGCCACTGTACTCCAGCCTGGACAAGAGAGTGAGGCTCCAACTCAAAGGAAAAAAAAAAAAAGATCAACAAACCAATCATAGAAAAATTTCTATGGCAAATGATTGCTCTCACGTGTAAACAGAGACATACGGTTTCAATGAATGGGACATCATTCAGTTCCTAGCAAATTAACAAAAAGTCTTACTTAAAAATATTTTTGTAATAATAGATCCTTGTATTAGCAAAAGAAGCACATTAGGCCTAAAATTTGGTGCAGTCTCCCTAGAAGTTTTTTACGAATATGCATTAATACACTAAAATTGATTCCCCTTCTCAGGATCTATCTTAAAGAAATAGAAATGAACACAAACCTTTCAGGCACAAGTATGTCTGCAGCAGTATTATTATTATTATTAGTGTTGGAGTATCTGTTGCCCAGGCTGGAGTGCAGTGGCAAAATCACAGCTCACTGCGGCCTCAACCTCTTGGGCTCAAGTGAGCCTTCCATCTCAGCCTCCCAATTAGCTGGAACTACAGATGCACACCACTATACCTAGCTAATTTCTTTTATTTTTTGCAGAGACAAGGTCTTACTGTGTTGCCCATGCTGGTCTTGGACTCCTGGGCTCAAGCAATCTTCCCGCCTCAGCCTCCGAAAGTGCTGGGATTTCAGACATGAGCCGCTGCACCTGGCCAACAATAGTATTTATAGTAGCAAGGCATCATTAATGCCAAACCTCAGGAGAATAGATAAATAAGTTATTGATGCCTTTGCATGGTGGGATAAAGTGAGGGGCTGGCAGTATATAGCTCACCTTCATGAACAAGAGATGTGTCTGTGATGGAATATTACATGAACAAAGGATAACCAAACTCTATACTATGGACTCCCAGTTTTTCAAGTCTATAATTACAAGACTGGAAGGAAATAAGCAAACATTCACAATAGACAACTCTATGTTAACTTTTTAAAAAATCTCTATAAATTATGGTGAACTTGGAAGGAAGTATTCAAACAGGCTGGGTGACCACTAGTCTGAAAAGGCAAAGAGGTCATTCCAACACCAGTTAGCTCATTCTGCTATGCAGAGATCTCACTTAACTCTGAGGTCCACAAAAAGATATCGTAACCTCAAATCTCAGGATGTCACCCACAATGCTGGTAGGCAGAGGTGATATTCACCATGCCAAGACCCTTGGTGAAATATTTCCCTGCTGTGCCTACAAGTGGTTTAGAGGTCACTTTTAGTTATTTATACCAGTTGACCGGTGTCATGCTTGTACTGTAGGATAAGTAGACATACACAGACATTTTCAAAGGTCTGGAAGTAGAATCCACGTTATTGGATCAGATTTCCAAACAACTTTTAATGTATTTGTGCAAGTTATGAATGTAAACCAACTTGCATACATGAATTAGCACAGCATTCTCAAACTGTTTATGATTAACTTGTGTATGAAAATCTTGACCTATAAATTCTGATATTTAATAATGCATCAAGCCCTCGTAGGTACGTTGACCTCTACATTGAAAAGACCTTTAACCTTGCAGATCAGCTAAGTCTGAAGACTGCTGCACATTGGGCATTTAAGTGTTTTCCTACTCCAACTTGAAGTCTGTGTCTTCCAGAAAATTCCAGCTGTAAACAAGAAAAAAAAATTGCTCCGAGTTTAAGGAACATTTTTTTTTTTTTAGTTAGAGTCTTACTCTGTCATCCAGGTTGGCGTGCAGTGACACACTCATGGCCACCGCAGCCTCAGCCTGCTGGGCTCAGACTCAGGTGATCCTTCTGCCTCAGCCTTCCAAGTAGCTAGACCACCAAGCCCAGGTAAGAAGCATAAGGACATCTAGTATATATAATTTATATGTATTACAAAATACAAGACTATAAAAATGTAGTGTCCTTTTTTTGCTGAAATTTATCATCTGAAGAATCTTCCCTCCTGAAACTGCTGTTTCCCGCCGTAGTCTACTCAGTCAGCAATAATATCCAATCAAGATTAACCAGCAGTCACTAAGCACAATTCAGTAGATTGAATCTAGATAACACGACTTTCACGGTGGGAACAAAATCCTCCTTCCTTCAACAGGAAGCCAGAGCAGAGGCAGGCTGCACAGAGCCAGTTAGACTGAGCCTCTCTTTATTTTGAGATCCTTCCCGCGTTAATGAGTGTCACAATGAGAGCCGTCAAAATCAAAAGTTTGGAGGTAGTATGCTGCCACCCATGATCTTGTCCATTTATAGTAACACACCTGCAGGCTGGTTACTTTTTTTAGAGCTTGGACTCATTTGTATAGCAGATTTTGAAGACACAGGAAGCCTTGGCTATGATAGGTCTCTGCGCTGCTCCTCTGAACCTGATCACATGCCTGAAAAGCTGTAAAAGGAACCAAAGAAGCCATGTGGGTAGGTCTTGGCAGGCAGAAGACATGAGAGGACTCCCCCCCCCCAAAAAAACCAGAATTATCTTTTTGGAGGGCAGACTCCTTGTGGTATACTCAGAATTTGTTCCTTCGGATCAAATGGTCAATCAAAGTTTTTATCTGGAAGTTTTGAGAAAGTTGCATCACAATTTGTGAAAGAAACATCCCAAGTGGTGGCAAACAGGTGAATGGCTCTTCTACCATGACAATACACCTGCCCACATAACGCTGAGTGTTCAGCAGTTTTTGATCAAAGGCAGAATGACCCCTGTGCTCCACCCTCCCTGTTCACTTGATCTTGCCCCAAGCAACTGATTTTTGTTTCCTTGGATAAAAAAAGTTCTTAAAGGGAAACAGTGCTGATGTGAAAGAGGTGAAAAAAAAAACGGCAGAAGCATTAAAAGGCATCAAAATTGATGAGTTCAGAAACAGTTTTGAGCAGTGGAAAAAGCATCTCAGCTGGGCTCGGTGCCTCAGAATGTAATCCCGCACTTTGGGAGGCTGAGGTGAGTAGATTGCCTGAGCCCGTGGGTTCGTGACCCGCCTGGACAATTTGGCGAGACCTCAGCTCTACAATAAATTTAAAAATTAGCCGGGCATGGTAGCGCGTGCCTGTAGTTCCAGCTACTTGGAAGGCTGAGGCGGAAGGATCGCTGGAGCCCAGCAGGTCGAGGCAACAGAGTGAGACTCTAACTCAAAAAAAAAAAAAAAGAAAAGAAAAAGCATCTCAATAGGTGCATTGCATTCAGTGGAGAGGACTTTGAAGGCGACTGAGGTTTAAACAAGGAAGAATAAATATACAATTTTTTTAAATATATAAATTCCAGGGGTTTTTTTGTGTGTGTCCCCCACATACAAGACCGCCATTGCATATCATTGTCATGTGAGTAAGAGGAGCAAAGCCACTTTTCCCTTGGACAGCCTGTTGTTGTTCTTCCCATGTCAATAAATTAGCAAGAAAGAGGGAGGACAATCTCCTTGGAAGTATGGCAGCAGACAGGAGAGCTGTGTTGAAGCCCAGAATACTGCCCAACTATGGAATGTTAACAACTGCTGCAGCCGAATAACCTAGCAAACCGCAGTCTGAGAGGCTGGCTCTTTGGTAAAAGATGGATGTTACCTGAAACAAAGAGCTGAGTACCACATATTCTCTCTCATAAGCGGACCCTGAATAAGTATCATAATAATACAAGAAAGGCGGAGGTGCCAGGCTTGTCCAAACAACCAACTATCCCATGAATTAATGGAGAGACAACTCACACATTACCTTAAGGAGGGCACCAAGTCGTTCATGAGGGATCTGCCCTGTGACCCAAACACCTGCCACCGGGCCCCACCTCCAACACTGGGGATCAAATTTCAACATGTGATTTGCAGGGGATGGCCATCCAAACCATATTAGGAGGCAAAAGGGAAGTTATTGAAGTAGGTGGGGGAACAACCTGCCTGGTCTTAGAGGTCAGACCAAGGAACTTGAATCTTATGACAAATGCTATGGAAAACTTTTGAAGAATTATAAGCAAGGGAAAGACACAAGCTAAAAATGGCTTTCTGGCTGCATCATGATAAAAGGAACATGCAGCAGAGAGGAAGCTAGCTAAACGTTGTCATAGTCCAGATAAGTGATAGTGGCCTGAACTATGGAGGTAGTAGTGAATATGAAAGGAAATAGATGGATTCAGAGACAGTGTGACAGAGATCCCTGAACAAGTGGAAGGAGTGAAGAAAGACACACAAATGTCTCATCCATTGAAACAGCCAAGTGAGCCAGGACACCACCCCTAAGATGGGGAAGACGGAGAGGTGCAAACTTGGGTGAACATTAAGAATTCAACCTCAGCTGTATTGTTTTTGAGACGTTTGGTTTGCGACATACTGTAGGTAATTAGCAATATGCAACAAAAGAGAGATCTGGCTGGATATATAAGTCATCAATACAGGAAATGTATTTATAGTCATGGAATCATCTAGCATGAAGGTAGTAAGTAAGAAGAGAATGGTGTGCAAAACAAAGAAACCCAAAATATTTGAGATGAACCAGAGCGGGGTTCCCCAATCCCTGGGTCGTGGACTGGTACCAGCAGAGGCCTGTTAGGAACCGGGTGGTACAGCAGGAGGTGGCGTGGGGCTCGAGCAGAGCTCTGCCTTGTGTCATGTCAGCCACGGCATTAGATTGTCATAGGAGCCAATCCTATTGGGAACTGCTTGCAGGAGGAATCTAGGTTGCACGTTCCTTACATTGCCTGATGACCCTCTCTCCCCAACCCTACCTCTGTCTATGGAAAAACTGTCTTCCACAAAACTGGTCTCTGATGCCAAAATGGTTGGGGACCACTGCACTAGAGGAAAGGACACCCAGAAAAGATAAGTTGATAATGAGAAAACAGGAGATGATGTGAGAGGCACCAAAGGCCAAAGATGTTTTAGGAAAGCGCGATATACAAATATGTCAGCCAGATGAGAGTTGAGAATCGATAATCACCAAAGATGGGAAGAGGTGAGAGAAACTCAAGTCATCTGGAAATGTAAAACTAAATGAAAAAAAAAAAACGTGAATACACCTTTCAGGAAGTCCAAGCAACAACAATTAAGTCTACCCACAGAAACATACAGACTCTTACCAAAAAATAATCAAGGATCTAAGGATTATAGAAAAGAATTTCCACCAAAAATTAGTAAATCAGTTTTTAAAGTTATAATAAAATGTCAGTCAACTCATAGTAAGGTTGACTTTTCTTGAGGGGGAGGTCAAGATCTTACTCAAGTTCACCCAAGCTGGAGAGTAGTGGCAAAACTACAGTTCACCACAGCTTTGACCATCTGGGCTCAGGCAACCCTTCCACCTCAGCCTCCCAAGTGGCCGGGACTACAGGTGTGCACCACCAAGCCAAGCTAATTTTTTTTTATTTTTTGTAGAGACGACGTCTTGCTATGTTGCCTAGGCAGTGCTCCAACTACTGAACTCAAGCAGTTCTCTTTCCTCAGCCTCTCAAATTGTTGGGATTGTAGGCGTGAGCCATCACTCCTGGCCCAGATTGACATTTTTTATATTACTGCTGACATTATAATTAATAGAAAAGAATTTGGCAGTAGATACATTGAAAACTTTGACCCATTCTTTGCACTCATAGAAATCTATCTAGCCTAAGAAATAAACTTAAAATATATTTATGCTCCAAGCTGTTTATTCCAGCATTATGTAAAATACCAAAGAACTGAGAAAAATTAAATAATTGCAAATGGTGAAATGGTTAAGTAAATTATAGTATATTCATTTAAAGAAATATTATACAGACTAGGAGTACTGTAAAAAGTAGATAAGATATCATGGAAAGTAAATAATAAATAAAAATATACTTAAACTCTGATTGCAACATAAAAGTTAATCTGTGCTTAAGGAAAAAAGGTTGGAATGAAATAGACCCAAAAAATTAATAATAGATGTATAAAGGAGGTGGAATGACAGGTGATTGTTCCCTCTATGTTCTATATTAGTCGTGATCTGGTCTGTATCATTTTCATAGTAAAAAAAAAAATCATTAAAATTTTTTGGCAGTATTATTCTCTTTTGGCTTCATGGATTACAAATCTGTCATGAGTATTGTTTTGAATCAGAAGGGAAATATTAATATTTATGATACTTATATCAGAGTTGTGTTTTTTAAATAAGTGCCAGACTACCTGTGCTGACTTGCATTATTTGAAACCCCAGTTCCTTGGTTTATTTCATGTGTAAATATGCACCCTTGGGAGTTGTTATACCTGTGTGCTGAATTCTGCTTGGGTAGCAGGTGACAATCTCTTGAAAGATCTTCACTTTCAATTTGTTTGGTTTTATTCTACTCCTGCTCTGCCTGATTATACCAAGTCTTCAGTGCAGCTGTCATTCTAAGTTTCACGGAATAGGCACCGCTCTAAAAACCAAGACCCTGACTCCTGGGGCGAGAGCACAGCCCTTACTAAATAAATATTCTAAGAGCACAAAGGCCAAGAGGCCACCAGCCCTATCTAAAATCACATTCCAAAAAGCGAGGACTCAGGTGTCAGGCAAGTGGCTTCAGGGGACAGACAGGAGATTTTTTATTTCCAGTTTCCTTGAAGAATCTGGCCTAGCAATACAGGGAGCAACTTTTTCCTGTCTCCTGTTCAAAAGGACATACCACAAACTGTGCTGAGCAATCCTTGAGGGACATTCCATCCAACGTCCAAATCAATCCCCAATTTTAATTTTGGAGGAAAAAAAAGGAATAATTTCAAATACATTTTGCTTTACTTGTTTTGACAAGACATCAGAGATGAGGAAAAATAGAGAATGAAGACTAAAAGCCATGCTTTCTATTTCTCATGTATATTATTCAGGTGTGGGAGAAGGTGGAGAGAAATTTATTCTTCAGGCCGGACCTGCTAATAAAATAGCAGGTTTCTCCTCTATTCTCGTTAAGCTACAACATAGTATTGAAAACCTTTGTGTCTAACCCTATTGGAAGCACAAAACACCGTAATGCGATTTTAAAACACGCTTTCTCCAAGGTGAAGCCTGACTGGCTGAGTGAATAGAGAAACTTCTCCACCCCGCCAAAAAAAATCTGATTGAAGCTAAAAAAATGACATAAATCACCTAGAACTATGATTTGCGAATTCATTGTATGAAGTAATTAATCAAAGCATGGCTGACTTTTCAGAGTTGAGACTTTGATCTGACAAGTAGAAGAAATATAGAGAAACTGGCGGGGATCAGGCTTCAGCGTCAGGACTTAAAATGTTTTTTCCATGCTAGTCACAAGTTTAATTACTTCTTTTTTTTTTTCCAACTGACAGTCCCAAATTAAAATAAATGGACCACATCGAGACAAATCTAGGATGCATGTAGTGTTGAGAATATATTGTTCCTGGTACAGAAATAGTTTGAAACTCATGTATAAGTTGGCTCCTTCACTGCTTTTAAACAGCAAAGGGGTGGAGGGAGGGTAACCAGGCAATGAAAGAAAGGTGCCAGGTAATATGAGACTGCTAACTCAAGTGGATTGCCCAGGCGAGGTAGGAGTTTCTTTTGCTGTAACACTCTCTTTATGCACAGCAGTGAGAAGGCTTGAAAAGAAAAGTCAGCCAAGGGGAAATGCAATAGACAAAGCCCTGTGGTCACGAAGTGTATTAAGCTGATTCCTTTCTAAGTGCAGGTACACTGTTTTATATTTAGTGACAGCAATCGACTGCATTACGAATTAATGAGGGGTCGGAAGCTTGATCGGAGATTGTCTGCCCACACACTTGCCATCATTATAAAAATAATAATAAACGACTTGAGACAAGGACTTATCTGCAGGCGGCAAGATGTAAAGCCCCAAACACAGTGCACTGGCCAGACCCATGCTGAGGAGGCCTTTCCAGGACTTCCTCTCAGCCTTTCCAGCATTTTGTTGGAATCCTAGTCAGCATTCTCACTTTCTCAGAACCCATGATGGAGAGAGTTCTCATGTCACTCGAACTTCTTGTTTTAAATGTCCAATTTCCTTGTATTTTCCCAAGACTCATTGTATCTCAGAAGATCGACTTGGAAAATAGCAGTTGTACCTTGCAATGGTAAACAGGAAGAGAGATCTCCCTTCTCAGAGCCAGGGGCTGCTGCCCTGTGCTGTTTAGGCTTGTGGGGCAGAGATAAGAAAGCAAATCAATACAGCCATGTATTTGTGACAATTTGACCATATCTAACCAATTCATGAGCAAAGTTCAACAAACATTTCAAGCCTGTTTAAAAAACAACCTTCTTCCTGCAGATGCCACATTTTCATGAGAAAACCATTAAGGAACTGTAATATGCAATCTTACAATAGTCCTTTTTTTTTTTTTTGGAGAGATGGGGGTTTTGCTATGTTACCCAGGTTTGTCTTGAACTCCTGGCCTCAAGTGTGGTCCTCCCACCTCAGCCTCCCAAAGTGCTAGAATTACTGTTGGGAACCAGTATGCCCTGCCAATGATAGTTACTTAACACTAAAATTGAACAGCACCATGAGAATTTGGCAATTCTTATAATCGATTCTCTCTCTGATTCACTATAGGAGCTATTTTGAAAGTTTTCAAGTCTCTTCAAACCGCCTCTGACTCAACCTCTCTTCCTTTTTAGCTGAGAAAATGGACACAAGAGGAGAGGCACTCTCCTAACTCCTCATTCTAAGCCAGTCTACTCATGCACAAGTGCATCCATCACTTCCTCCCTTGCCTACTTTCTTGGGAAGACAGGTTCCTGAGGAGGGAGGCTCACTGAAGCTCAGGAGTTTGAGACCAGTCTGGTCAACATAGCCAGATCTCATCTTTACAAAAATAAAAATAAATTAGCTGGGCATGGTGGGTGTGCATCTGTAGTCCCAGCTGCTCTGGAAGCTGAGGGGAAGGGGTTGCCTGAGCCCAGAAAGTTGAGACTGCCGTGAGCCATGATCAGGCCACTGCGTTCCTGCATGGGTGACAGAGTGAGACTCCTACTCAAAAAAAAAGATCAGGAAGGAGATAATGATTCGTGACTTTAGACACGGTCAGTGAGGACAGAAGTGGAAAGGAATAGAGAGATTAGACGGTTCTTAGAAAGGTTTTCTCTCTAGAGAAAGAGAAAAGAGTCAACAGCGATTCTCCAATGACTCCAGAGAGTTACTCACTGAGATTTGGAAGACGTTGTAGTGACAAGTTTCCTGTCATCTTTACAGTAGAACCAAGGAGTACAGTAGTACTTGATTATACAGGAACTGTAAAGAAATCATACAGGAATCAGCTTCCTTTGCATCAGAAAAATTTCTAAATCCTGATAGTATCTGTGACATCTTTTTTCTACTTCTGCTAACTCAAGGCCGCAAGCTACTGAGAAGGATAATTAGCAGGAAGGCTACCAAAGAAACTGCAGAAATTCTTCTTCCGGGATTGAAAAATTGGAATGGAAGACCATGTGTGTTGAATGGTGTGGAGGAATTCTGCCCAGTATTAGAGGACCTTAAAAATAATTATAATATTAATCATTGGCCGGGCTCAGTGACTCAACCTGTCATCCCAGCACTTTGGGAGGCCGAGGCGAGTGGATTGTCTGAGCCCACTGGTTCGAGACCAGCCCAGGCAACTTGGTGAGACCTCATCTCTACAATAAGTAAAAAATTAGCTGGGTGTGGTAGCACTCGCCTGCAGTTCCGGCTACTTGGAAGGCTGAGGCAGAAGGATGACTAGAGTCCAGCAGGGAGGAGGGAGGCTCACTGAAGCTCAGGAGTTTGAGACCAGTCTGGTCAACATAGCCAGATCTCATCTTTACAAAAATAAAAATAAATTAGCTGGGCATGCCACTGCACTCCAGCCTGGTTGAGGGAGTGAGACTCCAACTTAAAAAAAAAAATTCTAAACTGTTTGATTAAACAATTTTACAAATGACAGATGACAGAGATTCTTGAGGTGCCCTTCAGATTTTTGAAGTGTTTTGTTTTATTTTAACTCTTGTTCACGCAAGAAAAGTTTTCTCCAAACCCAGCATCACCGTTTTAGTAATTGAAACCATGTTCTAATTTTGCATTGCCAAGTAGAACATTAATGAAGAAAAGTCAAAACTCTAAGCAGCCACGATAATAAGTAATCAGATAGAATACGACAATGAATGCATTTTACTTGAACTATTTTGAATTATTTCTTGAAAACAAAAGAGTCTCAGAATGTCTGAAAATCAAGATAAAACTTTCCTTCATAAAATGCCCGGAAAACTCCCTGCATTTTAAGAAACCAACAGATATCATTGAAGTCAACAAGAAGCTAAGAAAGAGACTTGTCTGAAAACTAAAAATAAAATTGAAATGAATTCTAAGAAGGAATAAATAAAAAGTATCATGTAAAGGTAACTACGTTCTGTATCTCTCTAACCCAGTTGAGTCAATATTTCCTCTTCTCTTCAAAAGAAATGCTACTTAAGAAAAAGTTTTTTGTGGTAGTTCTGCTATTTTCAGTCAGACTGGCAGTTAGGTATAAATGAAAAATGTATTGGTTTGAGTACTATAAATTAGAAGGAAAATTTGGGGATGGGATAGGTAACTTGACAAGAGAGAATGAATGGGGATCAGAGAGAATGCACTGAATCTTAGCAACAGACTATTTGTCATGTCTTCTTATTGTCTCCATATGGAGCTATTAAAATAGAACAACGCAGAAACAATACATTAAGTCATAGCTCAAGTTCAACCTTCAATTATGTGCTTTCTGATTATGGAGAATGCGGTATTCAAATTGCCCCTCAGCCCACTTCGTATAGTCTGAGTTGAGGGTTTCTGGACAGAATTGGGAAACTTGTCTGGAGCGACCCCTTCTTCTAGAAGTCTTTGCTGAGCACAACGGGCAGATGTTGTGAAGCTGCTCCCTGGAGCTCAGGGCCCCCATCTGGTTTCACCCTGTGCAAATGTATAGAGAAAAGCCTTCAAGCGGGAGGAAAAACATCACGAACAATGACTTTTTCTCCTCTAGAGTCTGAAACAAAGCTTTGCGACACATTTGCTTAAAAAGGCAGTTTACCCGAATGTGTGTATGTATGTACATGTGTGTTTAGGATACAATAAAGGTTCAAAAGAATAAAATATAATGTCTTCTAAAAATTGAAATGACTAGGGTCTTTTTAAAAGCACATAGTTTGGCTAATAAATGGCAAGTCCACCTTTTCCATGCTACAGTTGTGAATAATTGACAATGACACAATTTTAAAATCTTCTCTAGAATAGCAAACTAGTTCACGAAGAGGGAATATCTCATACAATGTTAGGTGGGCAGGTTGACCTAACAACCTCAAATTACCAGTCAGACTTTTCTCTCTGAATTAACTAGATTTTTCAATGAATTGATCCACTGTCAGTACTTATAGGATGGCAGCCAAAGCCAGCTTTGTGGTCATAACCACTTCATATAAGTCGTCTTTTGGTGTCCTGTGTAAGAACTGCAGAGACTCCCAGAACAAATCAATATCAATGTCTAACATACATTTCAAAACATTTTCCTTTCTACTTTATCTTAAGCAGTTCTAATCTCCTTTTCTCAGAAACATTCTTCTCTCTCAACACCCATTTTGAAAAGGTAAAAATATTTCTCAGAAACCTAGGAACTTGTTATTTTTCAACACATAGTTAGAAATTTCAAATTAAAGATAAAAGATTACGGGGCTAAAATCAATGACTTTTAGAAGGTCAGTTAAGAGGAGGTAATCAATTTCAAGTACTAATAAGTACTTGAATTTTTCTAGAAAAGAAGTTACATCCAGACCTAGGAGTCTTGAAACAGAAAGAAGGAGTCTAATTAAGGCGACGATCTTGGACTTTGAGAATGAAGGATCCCATTAATCAGACAAATCATGGAGCAGTGGCTCTCAAACTATAAAGTGTCTAAGAATCACCCGAAAGGCCTGCTAAAACAGCCCTGGCCTTATCCCCAGAGATTCTTACTCAGTCCATCTGCAGTGAGGTCTGAGATGCTGCTTTTCTAAGCCTGCAAATAGCGCTGGTGCCCCTGGTCTGAGGATAGAGGCCTCATCAATCGCAGGACCAGCACCAGGACCCACAAGAAGCCTGGAATGAAGCAGTAGGACTCCTCCATCCCAAGGAACACTCAGGGCTGGGAGTCCGACCTGCAGCCAGCTTCCCTAGATAAGTGGAATCAGCAGGAAGATGCTTGATCTTCCTGGTGACCCTCCAAGGACTAAGTCAGGGCTCACTTCAGATCTCGTCTTTCTGTATACCTAGTGCCATGTGTCACCTAACGTTTGCCTTCTGAAGTACCTTTCCAACTGCTTTCTGAGAAGTATTGTGACCTAAGGGCAAAAGCAAATGATTTCTACAAAGTTGACCTGCCCTTGAACTCTAGCACCGTCTGTTATTAGTTTTATGAGCTCGTGCAAGTCAGGTAGTCTCTCCAAAGCTCAGTTTCCTTAAGTGTAAAAATGGCAGTGTCCATAAAAAAATAACACATACCTATACAAGTTCTTGTGAAGATCAATGAGATAAAGTGAAAGTCCCTTTGAGGCTGTAAAGTACTTCAGAAACTTTGGGGACTGTTATTACAGATTGTTGAAAAATTTTTAAGAGAGGGAACAAGATTTGGGCGGAACAAAGAAAGAGACTTGAAATGCATAGTTACATGGAAGGTGAGTGGATTAAAACAAAAGCAAAATGATGCCACCAATAAGCAGTATCTTATCTGGCTCTCTGAGTGGTAAAGAAAGGTAAAAATCTGAAAAGACAGAAAAGAAAGAGTGAATACAAAGGAGAAAAAGAGTCAGGGGTGGTGGCTCAAGCCTGTAATTCTAGCACTTTGGGAGGCTGAGGTGGGAGGTTTGCTTGAGCCCAGGAGTTTGAAACAAGCCTGGGCAGCATAGCAAGACTCATCTCTAAAAAATTTAAAAAATAAAAATAAAAAAGTAGCCGGGTGTGGTGGTGTGTGCCTGTAGTTTCAGCTACTCCAGAGGCTGAAGGAAAAGGACCAGTTGAGACCAGGAGGTAGAGGCTGTGGTGAGCCGTGATCTTGCCACTGTGCTCCAACCTGGACGACAGAGTGAGATCCCAACTAAAAAAAAAAAAAGCAGGGACAGGTAGGGAAGACGATGGTGTGATAACAAATCATGCCGATCTCACCACTGTGCCCAAAGTCAGTTTTGTGAGACTCTGGTGGGACAAAAGAAAACAGTGCATTGTATCAGGAAACCCCACCTTCTGTGGTGCTAATGAACCATGGAGACTTCTGTGCTTTCTTTCTTGAGTTCTTCCCAGACAGAGTTTTGGTTCCAGAGAGCTCATTCTTAAAGACTTCTAAATTATTTAAAAGTTCTTCTTTTGAGACCATATTCTCATTCTATTAGGGTTTATGCCCACTTGAGATTTTTCAATTATTATTATTTTAATAATATCCATTCTACCGATAAACACAACCTTATAGAACCAGAAATTGAAAGAAGTCATTTCTGCTCCCGTCTGTCTCTCTTCTTATTCTATGCATTGCGGGCTTCCAATGATTCATTTATAATCTTGTTATTATAATATTTATCTCAGAGAGAGATTAGGAGTCTTAGCCAATGTTTCTAGAATATGTAGAAAGTCTCTACTGTAAGATTTAAAAAGGAATTAAAGTGACATTGATATGTTACAAATAACCAAAATGAAGTAGCAAAAGAAGTGATTGAATTCCAAATGTTTCCATTATTCTTTTTAAAAATTGTGTTTAGAGCCAGGCACAGTGACTCACACCTGTAATCCCAACACTTCGGATGGCAGAGCTGGGAGGACTGCTTGAAACCAGGAGTTCAACACCAGCCTGGACAACACAACAAGACCTCCATCTCTACAAAAATGAAAGTAAAAATTAGCCAGGTGTGGTGGCGTGTGCCTATAGTCTCATCTGCTTGGGAGGCTGAGGTGGGAGGTTCGCTTGAGCTCAGAACTTTGAGGCTGCAGTGAGCTGTGATCACACCACTGCACTCCATCCTGGACAACAGAGAGAGAAACTCTGCCTCTACAAAATAAAACATAAATTCCTTTTAGCGGTTTTCTTTCTTGAGATATCATCTTTCCATTAGGATAATCATTTACAAAGCAAAATCTTTGTCTTTCCTCGGGTTAGCTTGTTTTTCTTCTTTTTAAATAGATGAAAGTTCTGTGAACAGGTTACTTAAGGGGCCATTTTTCATTTGCAGAACATTCAAGGCTCAGGCAACACAGGAAGGGGAATCGTGCACATCACATGTGTTCAGTTTTGCCAAGAGAAGAGACCCCCTGAGACTTCTATCATGAGCCTGGCTCTGGGATCAGTTTCACAACTTGCTTTGAATTCATATGAGTCCTGACTACTAAATTTGCAAATGCTTCCACATAAAGGTTACGCACCCTCTGTAAATGCAGTGCCTATTCCAAAAGATAGCCATATTGGTTGCTAGGAGATGGAGGAATCCTCTCAGAGAAAAATCAGTTCTGACAATTTTTTTTTTTTTACATAAAGACCTTTTAAATATAAATACCTTTGACAGCAGCTATTATTATTCACTGCTGAATAAATGGCAGAAAAATGATGATATTATTCATATGCCATTATACACTAAAGTGTTAAAATAGAAGAGGATTATTTTCTTCTCACTCTTGCTCTTTGTTATTGCTAAAGAGAGAGGGAGAGAGCTGTTTTTTGTTTCTTTCTATTGAATTTCTCTGCTTTCCTTTTCGGATTCCTAATCTAACAGACACCTCTTGAAACCTGAGACCACCGACTTAGATTAGTGCATTTTTTCTTCCAGACTCAAAAGCCTGATTTTTAAAGGATGGTCATAGTGGAGAAGCAGGAAGCACCCAAAAACTGCTAAGAGTGCACCCCACATCCTTAGATAGGTGGGTCGGGGTGAGGAGGCGGGAGGCTGCGATCCTTGAAAGCAACCATCCGTCCAACTTCATTTCAATAACGTTTCCAATTTTCTTCCTACTGGGCCGGCTGGGGGCATGGCTGTCCTGGATCTGGGACCATGTGCTCTGCTTTTGCCAGAAATGACCCTGACAAATAAAACGTGAAACAAGAAACCTACTCTCTGTTCAGAAATCGTGTCATGGATAAATGAAGCAGCAATCTGTCCTAATTTAGTGTGTCCTGCCTGTCCATCGAGGACCTGAGAACCTCACAGCTGAGGTGCACAGAGGCACCCAGCGGCCACCGTGTGGGGACCAGTGGCCACACCTCCCTCTGACCGGAGCCTGGAGATGGCTCACCCTAGGAGATCACCATTGAAATATACCACATTACCATGAGAATGGCCAACCCAAGTCCAAGTGAATAATTGTTGTTGTTATTGTGAATACTGTACAAAGTTTCTCAAGAATTTTTTTTTTCAGAGTTCCTTAGAATCAGACGGAGACATGTTTCCTTATCCAAATATTGACATGAATCCCTCCGTTTATTTAGCATTTTCCTGTGAAAGGCTCAGTATGGTAATGTCCCTTCATCGCCTTTCACACATTTGTTCTGACTCTTGGCACCAGGAAACGCTTATTGTTCTGCTCAATGCTCACTGGCCCAATGACATTTTTTTCCCCCTGTTAGTGACAGACATGGTATATTTCCTTTCTTGAAGTTCTCATGAGAGTTTCTTGTACGACGTTCCACGCACACCAAAAAAGGCGACGCATTTGCAGACTCTCCTTTTTCTGTTTTTTTCCTGCTTGCGTTTTTTGTAGAAGCCGCCTCGGCCAAAGTCATGGCCAGTTGCATAAATAAATGCCAAATGAGGCAGCCACTCACGACTCCGACAACTCTCTGTAAATTCATGGGACACTAATCTACTCCTGAACAGCCGCAGAATCCCTCTGAGGATAAGCTGAGGAGGTAACATTCTGCTTCTTGATAAATATCAACGAAGCTATGGGGGCTTCCTTGAATATCTAGCTTTTAAGTGTTCTGGATAACCCTCATTTTTCTTATGCAAGTCCTCAATTATGTGATTTACTAGTCACATAGCATTTTCTCTATGCCCGATGATTAATTATTTCAGTTAGCACGCATTTGTTACCAGAACGGAATTCATTCATTGATTTCTACAGCAAAATAAGACATAAATACAAATGGGGGTAACAGCAAACTTCCAGAATACAAAGTCCCATCTACAGTGGGTATAAAGGCGGCCCATACAAGCTCAGAGGATCGGAGTTAAGGGAGCCTCTCTGTTTTGCCACTTTTATTCTATCCATTCTGGTACTTTCCTGGTGGACACAAGTATTCCTAGACCCACTAGGTAGAATAACACATGACAAGAAATCCTGCTCTAAACTCTCAATGAGAGAAGAGTCTTTAGAGAGACTGACTTAAACCTCACAAAAGACACACAGGAGTGTTCTTCACATCACAGTCCCTTTTTAGTTTCTTTCTTTTCTTTTCTCAAAAACATCAGCTGTTTTTGGAAGCTGGTCTTATATGAGAAAATTCCAGAAGGTGAAGGTTTAGAACACTATGGGTTCTGGGCATGTTGATGGAAACAGACTTGTCACATCCAGAGAGCTATGCACAGTTCGGCCCAGGTTCAAGATCACAATGGTCTTGACCCCAGAGAAGAGGCCGTGTCAGCCTTAGAGAAATGTGAGCCAGGACTGCCTGGACAGGCTAGGTTGAATGAATCATAGGAGAATCAGAAAAGGACTTATAGTGGTGTCTGGCACCAGGAACAGCCCCAGAGATACCTTCCTTCACCGCTACTCTGCCATCTTCTCCCACTCCAAATCCAAACAGCCAAGACCCTTTCCTCTCTAAATGATAAACCAGCTGCATGGTCCTCCAGGGTGAAAGCTTCCAAGCATGATGAAATCCCCCCCCCTTTTTTTTTAACATTCTTCTGCAAGTTACACTCCAGGTATGATTTATTTCTGGTTCATTTCCTCTGACTCAGTTACGCAGGATGCAAAATTATGATAATAATGGTTGTCTCCAGATAATGAATAAGCGGTTCATATTTCTCATAGCGGAGATGTTATTCAAAAGCACAGGATCATTACAGCTGAAATCCATGACTAAAGAAATTAAATTTCCTGGAATGTTTTATATCTAACAAGAGTGTTTGTAATCCTCCTTATTTACTGCTAAACGAGATAGACTAGAAGAAAGAAGATATTTAAAAGGGAGGAATGGACTCCATGGGAAAAATTAACAAATGAAAAAATTGCAGCCCTGCATTTCGTATTTTCTGGAGAAAAAGGGCTCCGTAAACATGCAACAGGAAACCCTGTGTGATTCCTGCAAGGAAAATTTAACCAGCAACAGACTCGTGCAGAATCTTCAAAAGGGCAGTTTCTACACGTGTTTACCTTTTGATATGCAGCTTAAAAAGAATACTGTGCTTCAGTTTTACAAGAAGTGATATCATGAAGTTTACTCAGTTCCTCAAAGAACTTAATATATGACTGGACATACAGCTAATGAAAGGCTTTGTCTGTTATCAAAAAGCTGGAAAGAAGATAGTATGAGATTTGGAGGAGGGGTAATAATTTGCCAAATTTAGTTCCCTTCATTGGTTCATAAACACACGAGACAGTAAAATTCAGGGATTTTTTTTTCATAAGTCAAACATAATTTGTGAGCATAATCTAATTATTGCTATATTTGTTTCTATCTCCCTTTTTGTCATGAGGTGTACCAACCCTGGCCTTATGAAATTAGAATGAAGAGAGAGTTGATATTTCTAAAAATCCCATACAGGTATGCAATCACACACACACCAGTTTAGAGGGGTTTCCTCTGTTTAGTGAGAACTGGCATTGCCTCGGGCTGTCAGCCCAAGAAATGCCATCCATCATACCTCATCCTCGTCAGAACCAAAGTTCGTTCCTCTGAGAGCCTCTGTCTGTAGAAATGGTAGCATCACAATACCCCAGCTCATTCCTGTGCTTCCTGCCAAATGAAGAGGTGAAGGTGAGGCAAAAAGGGTAGAGTTGGAGGTGGGAATGGGTACAGCGGGCAGAGTTTGCCCAAACGACACCTCACACCAATAGTAGCTCTGTAACCTGCTATGCACACCTTTCATCTCCCAAACCTAGGAAATAGTTCTCCCAGATCCATGAGGAGTTATGCGTGAGTTTCTGGTCATTAAGCAATCTTTCCTGCCCATCTGCCTTTGCCTTCCCTGGACCTGATGCCAGCGAAGTGTCGTCTGTGGGTTCAGGTACCAGACCCCACAGACAAAGAGGCTTCTTCACCCCTCCAACCTGGGTTGTGGTGGGCTATGCTGGCATCAACCTCACAGGCCCCATCTAAGGTGCAGAATGACGAGGTCAAGCACCTCCCCATCCCTGTCCTCACACTTTGCCCTCTCTGCCACTTCCTCAGACACATGTTTTCCTCCCATGATCTGTAGACATGGTCACTGAGTATCTCTCTTTAGGACTCCTGTTGCATTTTGGCTTGGAGGGACAAATCAGAGGCTGCCTAAGTGAGTCCCCATGCCTGGAACTCCCCATGATGCAGTTGCTAATTGCAATGAAGCCTTGACCTACAGAATCATATCAAAACTAGATTTGCTCAGGCTTTACTTTGGAAGGATAGATAGACTGGGTTATTTAATAATAGGCTAGGTTAAAGAAAAGAAGTCAAACAATATGTGTAGTTTTTAACATTCAACTTGAAGTCATATCCAATGAGTCACATTTTGAATTGTATTATTATAAAATATTTCAAGCTTATAAAAAAGTACCCCCAAAGTAAAGCACAACTACAGACCTACCATAGACGGTAAACAAATATCATTTTGGGAACTTTGCTTCAGATCTCTTATTTTTAAGAGATTAAATTAAATGTGATAAATTAAAGCAGTGACCTTTTTCCTTTCCATTCCTCATCTCTCTCTCCCCAGAGGTATCTTTTCATCTGAAAGTAGTGTATATCATTCCCACACTTGCTTTTATAATTTATCTGCATGAGAATGCAAAAAATGAAATACATGTACCATTCCTCCTGTGTTATAAAATTTACATAAGTGTTTTCATACTGTTTAGTTATTTCTTTATATCTTTTTTTTTTGTTTGTTTTTTTGAGTTGGAGTCTCACTCTGTCGCCCAGACTGGAGTGCAGCGGCCACTCCCGGCCACTGCAGCCTCGACCTGCTGGGCTCCGGGGATCCTTCCGCCTCAGCCTTCCAAGTAGCTGGAACTACAGGTGTGCGCTACCACGCCCGGCTAATTTTTTGATTTATTGTAGAGATGAGGTCTCGCCAAGTTGCCCAGGCGGGTCTTGAACCCGCGGGCTCAGGCAATCCACTCACCTCAGCCTCCC